>JAMPIV010013749.1:37500-40000 GCA_024509875.1 Oreohelix idahoensis | reverse complement strand
AGATAAATAGATGGTGTCGGTAAGGATTGTTTTACAAGATTGTGGTTTCGGTAAGGTTTGTTTTACAAGATTGAGGCAATATTTGCTATTGGAATTTTGTAGTTATGTTATATAATATGTGTGAAATGGACTTAAAAAAAAACAAAACAAAAATTTACTCTCGTATCGGTCAGTCCGTTGATAGATAGATAGATAGATAGATAGATAGATAGATAGATAGATAGATAGATAGATAGATAGATAGATAGATAGTCTGTTGATAGATAGATAGATAGATAGATAGATAGATAGATAGATAGATAGATAGATAGATAGATAGATAGATAGATAGATAGATAGATAGATAGATAGATAGATAGATAGATAGATAGATAGATAGATAGATAGATAGATAGATAGATAGATAGATAGATAGATAGATAGATAGATAGATAGATAGATAGATAGATAGATAGATAGATAGATAGATAGATAGATAGATAGATAGATAGATAGGTAGATAGATAAGGATTGTTTTACAAGATTGTGGTTTCGGTAAGGTTTGTTTTACAAGATTGAGGCAATATTTGCTATTGGAATTTTGTAGTTATGTTATAAAATATGTGTGAAATGGACTTTAAAAAAAAAAAAAAAAAAAATTTACTCTCGTATCGGTCAGTCTGTTGATAGATAGATAGATAGATAGATAGATAGATAGATAGATAGATAGATATATAGATAGATAGATAGATAGATAGATAGATAGATAGATAGATAGATAGATAGATAGATAGATAGATAGATAGATAGATAGATAGATAGATAGATAGATAGATAGATAGATAGATAGATAGATAGATAGATAGATAGAGATAGATAGATAGATAGATAGATAGATAGATAGATAGATAGATAGATAGATAGATAGATAGATAGATAGATAGATAGATAGATAGATAGATAGATAGATAGATAGATAGATAGATAGATAGATAGATAGATAGATAGATAGATAGATAGATAGATAGGTAGGTAGGTAGTAGAAAGGTAGGTTTTACAAGATTGAGGTGTCGGTAAGGATTGTTTTACAAGATTGTGGTTTCGGTAAGGTTTGTTTTACAAGATTGAGGCAATATTTGCTATTGGAATTTTGTAGTTATGTTATAAAATATGTGTGAAAGATAGATAGATAGATAGATAGATAGATAGATAGATAGATAGATAGATAGATAGATAGATAGATAGATAGATAGATAGATAGATAGATAGATAGATAGATAGATAGATAGATAGATAGATAGATAGATAGATAGATAGATAGATAGATAGATAGATAGATAGATAGATAGATAGATAGATAGATAGATAGATAGATAGATAGATAGATAGATAGATAGATAGATAGATAGATAGATAAATAGATAAAAAGATAGATAGATAGGTAGGTAAGTAGAAAGGTAGGTTTTACAAGATTGAGGTGTCGGTAAGGATTGTTTTACAAGATTGTGGTTTCGGTAAGGTTTGTTTTACAAGATTGAGGCAATATTTGCTATTGGAATTTTGTAGTTATGTTATATAATATGTGTGAAATGGACTTAAAAAAAAAAATTTACTCTCGTATCGGTCAGTCTGTTGATAGATAGATAGATAGATAAATAGATAGATAGATAGATAGATAGATAGATAGATAGATAGATAGATAGATAGATAGATAGATAGATAGATAGATAGATAGATAGATAGATAGATAGATAGATAGATAGATAGATAGATAGATAGATAGATAGATAGATAGATAGATAGATAGATAGATAGATAGATAGATAGATAGATAGATAGATAGATAGATAGATAGATAGATAGATAGATAGGTAGATAGATAGATAGATAGATAGATATATAGATAAAAAGATAGATAGGTAGGTAGGTAAGTAGAAAGGTAGGTTTTACAAGATTGAGGTGTCGGTAAGGATTGTTTTACAAGATTGTGGTTTCGGTAAGGTTTGTTTTACAAGATTGAGGCAATATTTGCTATTGGAATTTTGTAGTTATGTTATATAATATGTGTGAAATGGACTTTAAAAAAAAAAAAAAAAAAAAAAAAAAAAATTTACTCTCGTATCGGTCAGTCTGTTGATAGATAGATAGATAGATAGATAGATAGATAGATAGATAGATAGATATATAGATAGATAGATAGATAGATAGATAGATAGATAGATAGATAGATAGATAGATAGATAGATAGATAGATAGATAGATAGATAGATAGATAGATAGATAGATAGATAGATAGATAGATAGATAGATAGATAGATAGATAGATAGATAGATAGATAGATAGATAGATAGATAGATAGATAGATAGATAGATAGATAGATAGATAGATAGATAGATAGATAGATAGATAGATAGATAGATAGATAGATAGATAGATAGATAGATAGATAGATAGATAGATAGATAGATAAAAAGATAGATAGGTAGGTAGGTAAGTAGAAAGGTAGGTTTTACAAGATT
>JAMPIV010013749.1:17500-22500 GCA_024509875.1 Oreohelix idahoensis | reverse complement strand
ATAAATAGATAGATAGATAGATAGATAGATAGATAGATAGATAGATAGATAGATAGATAGATAGATAGGTAGATAGATAGATAGATACATAGGTTTTACAAGATTGAGGTGTCGGTAAGGATTGTTTTACAAGATTGTGGTTTCGGTAAGGTTTGTTTTACAAGATTGAGGCAATATTTGCTATTGGAATTTTGTAGTTATGTTATATAATATGTGTGAAATGGACTTTAAAAAAAAAAAATAAATAAAAAAAATTTACTCTTGTATCGGTCAGTCTGTTGATAGATAGATAGATAGATAGATAGATAGATAGATAGATAGATAGATAGATAGATAGATAGATAGATAGATAGATAGATAGATAGATAGATAGATAGATAGATAGATAGATAGATAGATAGATAGATATATAGATAGATAGATAGATAGATAGATAGATAGATAGATAGATAGATAGATAGATAGATAGATAGATAGATAGATAGATAGATAGATAGAGATAAATAGATAAATAGATATAAAGATAGATAGATAGGTAGGTAGGTAAGTAGAAAGGTAGGTTTTACAAGATTGAGGTGTCGGTAAGGATTGTTTTACAAGATTGTGGTTTCGGTAAGGTTTGTTTTACAAGATTGAGGTAATATTTGCTATTGGAATTTTGTAGTTATGTTATAAATATTATATTATTATAAATAATTTTAAAAATTATAATAATAATTAAATCTAAAAATAATTTTATCTAATAGAAAAAGATATTTATATATTATTATATCTATTATATAGATATATTAGATATATATTTATAGATATCTATAATATATATAGATAGATATTTTTAGATAGATAAATAATAGATATAAAAGATATTATAGATAGATAGATCTATCTATCTATCTATAATAGATAGATAGATAGATAGATAGATAGATAGATAGATAGATAGATAGATAGATAGATAGATAGATAGATAGATAGATAGATAGATAGATAGATAGATAGATAGATAGATAGATAGATAGATAGATAGATAGATAGATAGATAGATAGATAGATAGATAGATAGATAAATAGATAGATAGATAGATAGATAGATAAATAGATAAATAGATAAAAAGATAGATAGGTAGGTAGGTAAGTAGAAAGGTAGGTTTTACAAGATTGAGGTGTCGGTAAGGATTGTTTTACAAGATTGTGGTTTCGGTAAGGTTTGTTTTACAAGATTGAGGCAATATTTATCTATTTATCTATCTATCTATCTATTTATAGATAGATAGATAGATAGATAGATAGATAGATAGATAGATAGATAGATAGATAGATAGATAGATAGATAGATAGATAGATAGATAGATATATATATAGATAGATAGATAGATAGATAGATAGATAGATAGATAGATAGATAGATAGATAGATAGATAGATAGATAGATAGATAGATAGATAGATAGATAGATAGATAGATCTATAGATAGATAGATAGATAGATATTTATAATAGAAATAGATAGATATATAGTATAATCTATTATCTATTATATATATATATATTTTATACATATATCTATATAAATTTTTTTTATCTATTTTTATTATCTATTTATATTATCTATTATTATTTATCTATTATTATTATCTATATATCTATATTATTATTATCTATTTATCTAATAAATTATCTATTATAATCTATATTAAAAAAATATTATTATATTATAATAATATAATCTATTTTTATCTATTATAATATAGATAATATATTATTTATTAGATTAGATAGATATAATATAGATATATATCTATATATTATCTAAATATAATAGATAATAATTATATAGATATTATAATAATATAATAGATAATTTTTATATATTTTTATAGATTTATTATAGATATACTATATATATCTATATACCAAAATTTATATAGCAAATATTACCTAATCTATAAAAATATACCGAAATCCATATCTTTAAAACTAAAAATCTATTATCTATCTATCTATCTATAAAAATATATACTTATCTATCTACTATATCTATGTATCTATCTATCTATCTATCTATCTACCTATTATCCTATCTATCTATCTATCTATCTATCTATCTATCTATCTATCTATCTATCTATCTATATATCTATCTATCTATCTATCTATCTATCTATCTATCTATCTATCTATCTATCTATCTATCTATCTATATATCTATCTATCTATCTATCTATCTATCTATCTATCTATCTATCTATCTATAACAGATATTACAATTACCGATAGATTTTTTTTTTTTTTTTTTTATTTTTATTTTTTAATATAAAAAAAAATTTTTTTAGCAAATATTGCAAATATAAAACAAAAACCTTACCGAAATACAATATCTTGTAAAAAAAAAATCCTTACCGAACCTTAATCTTGTAAAACCTAAACACATCTACTTACCTACCTACCTACTATCTTTTTAAAAATATTATCTATTTATCTATCTTATATATACCTATCTATTTATATATATTATCTATATATCTATTTATCTATCTATATATATCTATCTATCTATCTATCTATCTATCTATCTATCTATCTATCTATTTATCTATCTATCTATCTATCTATCTATCTATATATCTATCTATCTATCTATCTATCTATCTATCTATCTATCTATCTATCTATCTATCTATCTATCTATCTATCTATCTATCTATCTATCTATCTATCTATCTATCTATCTATCTATCTATCTATCTATCTATCTATCTATCTATCTATCTATCTATCTATCTATCTATCTATCTATCTATCTATCTATCAACAGACTGACCGATACAAGAGTAAATTTTTTTTTTTTTTTATTTTTTATTTATTTCTATTTATTTTTATTAATATATGCTATCATCTATAAAAAAACAAATTACCTAATTATAAATCTTGTAAAACAATCCTTACCGAAAAATAAATCTTTAAAAAACCTTTTAAAACCTCAATCTTTACCTAATTAAAACCTTTCACTAATATACCTACTATAACTACAAAATTTCTATAGCTATCTATCTATCTATCTATCTATCTATCTATCTATCTATCTATCTATCTATCTATCTCTATCTATCTATCTATTTATCTATCTATATCTATCTATCTATCTATCTATCTATCTATCTATCTATCTATCTATCTATCTATCTATCTATCTATCTATCTATCTATATCTATCTATCTATCTATCTATCTATCTATCTATCTATCTATCTATCTATCTATCTATCTATCTATCTATCTATCTATCTATCTATCTATCTATCTATCTATCTATCTATCTATCTATCTATCAATCTATTTATCTATCTATCTATCTATATAATATATAAAGATATTATTACAATATTTATTTTTTCTATCTATCTTCTACATTTTAGAATTTTTTTTTTTTTTTTTTTTTTTATTTTATAAATAATTTTTTAAATAATAATATCAAATATTGCCTCAATTTTGTAAAAAAACCTTAAAAAAAAAGAAAATATTAAAACTTTAAAAAAATCCTTAAAACCTTCTTGTAAAACCCTTACCGAAAAAAATCTTGTAAAACCTACCTTTCTACTTACCTACCTACCTATCTATCTTTTTACCTATCTATTTATCTATCTATCTATCTATCTATCTATCTATCTATCTATCTATCTATCTATCTATCTATCTATCTATCTATCTATCTATCTATCTATCTATCTATCTATCTATCTATCTATCTATCTATCTATCTATCTATCTATCTATCTATCTATCTATCTATCTATCTATCTATCTATCTATCTATCTATCTATCTATCTATCTATCTATCTATCTATCTATTTATCTATTTTTTTATCTATTTATCTATCTATTTATCTATATATCTATCTATCTATCTAAACAGACTGACCGATACGAGAGTAAATTTTTTTTTTTTTTTTTTTTAATCCATTTTTATCATATTTTATATTTAACTACAAAATTCAATAGCAAAATATTGCCTCATTATCTATTAAAAATTATCAAACTTACCGAAAAAATCAAATCTTGTAAAAAAATCCTTAAAAAACCTCAATCTTGTAAAAAATCCTTACCTACCTTTCTATTAAAAACTACCTACCTACTATACCTACTACTATTACCTATCTATCTATCTATCTATCTATCTATCTATCTATCTATCTATCTATCTATCTATCTATCTATCTATCTATGTATCTATATATCTATCTATCTATCTATCTATCTATCTATCTATCTATCTATCTATCTATCTATCTATCTATCTATCTATCTATCTATCTATCTATCTATCTATCTATCTATCTATCTATCTATCTATCTATCTATCTATCTATCTATCTATCTATCTATCTATCTATCTATCTATCTATCTATCTATCTATCTATCTATCTATCTATCTATCTATCTATCTATCTATCTATCTATCTATCTATCTATCTATCTATCAACAGACTGACCGATACGAGAGTAAATTTTTTTTTTTTTTTTTTTTTTTTAAAGTCCATTTCAAACATATTTTATAACTACAAAATTCCAATAGCAAATATTGCCTCAATCTTGTAAAACAAACCTTACCGAAACCACAATCTTGTAAAACAATCCTTACCGACACCTCAATCTTGTAAAACCTACCTTTCTACTTAAAACCTACCTTTCTACTTACCTACCTACCTATCTATCTTTTTATCTATATCTATCTATCTATCTATCTATCTATCTATCTATCTATCTATCTATCTATCTATCTATCTATCTATCTATCTATCTATCTATCTATCTATCTATCTATCTATCTATCTATCTATCTATCTATCTATCTATCTATCTATCTATCTATCTATCTATCTATCTATATATCTATCTATCTATCTATCTATCTATCTATCTATCTATCTATCTATCTATCTATCTATCTATCTATCTATCTATCTATCTACGAGAGTAAATTTTTTTTTTTTTTTTTTTT
>JAMPIV010013749.1:7500-10000 GCA_024509875.1 Oreohelix idahoensis | reverse complement strand
ACCGACACCTCAATCTTGTAAAACCTACCTTTCTACTTACCTACCTACCTATCTATCTTTTTATCTATATATCTATTTATCTATTTATCTATCTATTTATCTATATATCTATCTATCTACCTATCTATCTATCTATCTATCTATCTATCTATCTATCTATCTATCTATCTATCTATCTATCTATCTATCTATCTATCTATCTATCTATCTATCTATCTATCTATCTATCTATCTATCTATCTATCTATCTATCTATCTATCTATCTATCTATCTATCTATCTATCTATCTATCTATCTATCTATCTATCTATTTATCTATCTATCTATCTATCTATCTATATATCTATCTGTCTATCTATCTATCAACAGACTGACCGATACGAGAGAGAATTTTTTTTTTTTTTTTTTTTTTTTTAAGTCCATTTCACACATATTATATAACATAACTACAAAATTCCAATAGCAAATATTGCCTCAATCTTGTAAAACAAACCTTACCGAAACCACAATCTTGTAAAACAATCCCTACCGACACCTCAATCTTGTAAAACCTACCTTTCTACTTACCTACCTACCTATCTATCTTTTTATCTATATATCTATTTATCTATCTATCTATCTATCTATCTATCTATCTATCTATCTATCTATCTATCTATCTATCTATCTATCTATCTATCTATCTATCTATCTATCTATCTATCTATCTATCTATCTATCTATCTATCTATCTATCTATCTATCTATCTATCTATCTATCTATCTATCTATCTATCTATCTATCTATCTATCTATCTATCTATCTATATATCTATCTATCTATCTATCTATCTATCTATCTATCTATCTATCTATCTATCTATCTATCTATCAACAGACTGACCGATACGAGAGTGAATTTTTTTATTTTATTTTTTTTTTAGTCCATTTCACACATATTATATAACATAACTACAAAATTCCAATAGCAAATATTGCCTCAATCTTGTAAAACAAACCTTACCGAAACCACAATCTTGTAAAACAATCCTTACCGACACCTCTATCTATCTATCTATCTATCTATCTATCTATCTATCTATCTATCTATCTATCTATCTATCTATCTATCTATCTATCTATCTATCTATCTATCTATCTATCTATCTATCTATCTATCTATCTATCTATCTATCTATCTATCTATCTATCTATCTATCTATCTATCTATCTATCTATCTATCTATCTATCTATCTATCTATCTATCTATCTATCTATCTATCTATCTATCTATCTATCTATCTATCTATCTATCTATCTATCTATCTATTAACAGACTGACCGATACGAGAGTAATTTTTTTTTTTTTTTTTTTTTTTTAAGTCCATTTCACACATATTTTATAACATAACTACAAAATTCCAATAGCAAATATTGCCTCAATCTTGTAAAACAAACCTTACCGAAACCACAATCTTGTAAAACAATCCTTACCGACACCTCAATCTTGTAAAACCTACCTTTCTCCTTACCTACCTACCTATCTATCTTTTTATCTATATATCTATTTATCTATCTATCTATCTATCTATCTATCTATCTATCTATCTATCTATCTATCTATCTATCTATCTATCTATCTATCTATCTATCTATCTATCTATCTATCTATCTATCTATCTATCTATCTATCTATCTATCTATCTATCTATCTATCTATCTATCTATCTATCTATCTATCTATCTATCTATCTATCTATCTATCTATCTATCTATCTATCTATCTATCTATCTATCTATCTATCTATCTATCTATCTATCTTCTATCTATCTATCTATTATCTATCTATATTATCTATTATATATCTATCTATTTCTATTATCTATATCTATTATTTTTATCTTATCTATTTTATCTATCTATATCGAGATCTAAAATATCTATCCTATCTACATCTATTTTTTTTTTTTTTTTTTTTTTTTTTTTTTTTTTTTTTTTTTTTACATTTCACACATATTATATAACATAACTACAAAATTCCAATAGCAAATATTGCCTCAATCTTGTAAAACAAAAATTACCGAAACCACAATCTTGTAAAACAATCCTTACCGACACCTCAATCTTGTAAAACCTACCTTTCTACTTACCTACCTACCTATCTATCTTTTTATCTATATCTCTATTTATCTATCTATCTATCTATCTATCTATCTATCTATCTATCTATCTATCTATCTATCTATCTATCTATCTATCTATCTATCTATCTATCTATCTATCTATCTATCTATCTATCTATCTATCTATCTATCTATCTATCTATCTATCTATCTATCTATCTATCTATCTATCTATCTATCTATCTATCTATCTATCTATCTATCTATCTATCTATCTATCTATCTATCTCTATCTATCTATCTATCTATCTATCTATCTATCTATCTATCTATCTATCTATCTATCTCACATATTTTATAACATAACTACAAAATTCCAATAGCAAATATTGCCT
>JAMPIV010013748.1:0-213646 GCA_024509875.1 Oreohelix idahoensis | reverse complement strand
GAAAAACATATTTACGCCCCAACATTAGGGGGTAAAAGGGATCATCTATCACAGCTGCATTTATCTCCCCTTCCACATAGCGACAACTGACATGAATCTTTGCTATGGTAAAGTAAGGGGTGATGTTCCTTTTAGTGGCCCTTGAATGTCTACTGTTTCTGTGGTGATTTGTTCAGGGCACACCAGAGATGCACACACGACTGCGTCATAGGACAAACCTGTGTCATACATTCCTGTGACTTGTTTGCCATTCACAGTCACTATCTCCTGGGTAGGTGGGTGATGGAGGCTATTCTGACCCACAGTCAGTTCCTTCCTAACAGAAGTCCTCACCTGTAGACATGCAGCATGATGAAGGGGTTTTTTCCTCCCACATTCATCCGTGTTGTGGTTGCTCATCTTACAAAATTTGCACCACTTAGCTCCCTGTTTATAGGGTTTATTTTTCTGAGTCTGAGGGTTCTTGTCTTTATTATCAAATCTTTGCTTGTTTCTGTATGGTTGATCCATCTGGTCAAAATCGGTATTCTGCGGTGGTGGCTTATATCCTTCTACCTGCTTCCTTTTTGTTCCTACCAATTCAGCTTGAGCTGCTTGGTATCTCTCTGCACATTTCAAAATGTCTTCCAGCCTCTCTGCTCCTTGTTCCATAAGGAATTTCCTCATTTCTTGAGACATGGAATCTTTCACTTGCTCTAACATAACCATTTCTTT
Organism: Oreohelix idahoensis; assembly: GCA_024509875.1. Classification (NCBI taxonomy): domain Eukaryota; kingdom Metazoa; phylum Mollusca; class Gastropoda; order Stylommatophora; family Oreohelicidae; genus Oreohelix; species Oreohelix idahoensis. The sequence goes on along the minus strand of JAMPIV010013748.1, from coordinate 212,932 downwards.
CAGATCCTCGTAGGTTTTCTGATACTTACCTAAACTACTCCATTTCAACAAATACGTTTCTAGCCTAGCTGAGAACTGGTTATATGTTTCTCCAGGTAGAGGTTTAGAAGTTCTAAATTTCTTCCTATATGCCTCAGAGTTCTTTTCATACCGGATCAGTAAGGCTTGCTTTAGTATTTCATAATTTTCCTGATCTTCTTTGGGGAGTTTCAGAAACACATCATATGCAATACCTCTCAATCCCTGGGATAACTTTAGACTCCATTTTTCCTTTTCCAGTCCATATGTAGAGGCTAGCCTTTCATACCTATCCAGGTACGACTCTATTGCGTCCTCTTTTTTCAACAAATGGATCTAGGTGGAAGTTCATGGCCCCATTTGCTGTGTTCTGAAAAGAGCTATTCGCAGAATGAGGTGAGCTATTACCATGGGTGATAGTCCCAGCCTGAAGTTCAAGATCAAGCTGTCTCATTTTCAGCTCATGGTCTCTCTCTGCTTGTAACCTCCTTTCTTCTCTCTCAGCTTCTAATTTCTTGGCTTCTCTCTCTGCTTCCAATTCTAATTTCTTGGCTTCTCTCTCAGCTTCTAGTTTCTTTGTTTCTCTCTCCGCTTCTAATTTCTTGGCTTCTCTCTCTGCTTCTAATTCTAATTTCTTGGCTTCTCTCTCTGCTTCTAATTTCTTGGCTTCTCTTTCTGCTTCCAATTTCTTGGCTTCTCTCTCTGCTTCTCTCTCTGCTTCTAATTTCTTGGCTTCTCTTTCTGCTTCCAATTGCTTTGCTTCTCTCTCGGTGTACTTTTCACATTCCGTCGTGACATACCGGATCAGAACGTCACCATCCATGCCAAGCTCTTTTCCCACCTGCAGTGTAGCAGACCTAAATTTGACCAAGTCAGCCATGAGCCCTCACTGTAGCGGGAGGTTATTTAAAATTATTTATTATGTAAAAGTATGCCAGTAAAGAGTTCTGGTCTTACAAGTAATACCCCAGTCTTATAAATAAGCACTGGTGTATTGTTATCATAAAAATAGTCAGACTGTGAAAACCCTGGCCCAGTTGGTAAGAAGTAGTACCAGGATTTAAGGTGTCTCCTCCCTGTGACTATCTTATGATTACTTATTTTCTAGGGGATAATAAAATGAACATTCACTGAAACCACAAATGGAAAAAGTGAATAAATCCTCAGGTACAGTTAAAATAGTTTAATAATTACACTAATATTCTATTTCTACTAGTTGGAAAAAAGAGTATACACATATATATAAAAATATTCACACAATTACTATTATTGTCTGTTTAGACTTCAAGATCTTAAATAAGAAAGTTACTGAAATCACTGTTATTAGTCCTTTGAATTTAAGGATAACTGTCATCAGTTGACTGAGTTTATGTATGGTTACTTATTGTTTTCAACTATTGGCTGGTTCACATGTATAGGTGGTCAGTGTCAAACAGGACACTTATCTTTCCAACTTGATACTGCTGAAACTGTCCTTTGCTGATATCAGACTTGGTAGGCCCAACAGTAGGGATGCCAATGACCAGTTGAAGTTCACTCTTTGGGGTCCTGCACTTTGGTGGGATTGCCTCGGATGAACTACACCGTCTTCTGATACTGACAGTCTGGTTTGAGTTATTTCATGGAACCCTCAGACTCCCGACACTTAGACTGAAATTTTCTGGCGATCCGCTCACACTTCAGATGGATTTAGAGTCGTGGCGTTATCTGCCCTCAGTCTTGTCTCAACCTCTTGCGTTGTGTCTTCTCAGAGTTTTACCGAACCGCTTTATATACGACAGCGCGAACGTATCGGAGAGTACCGACGTCACAGCTTAAACCTAACCTGAAAAAATCCTTCCCGAACCGTGATTTCAGCCGATCTGTGCGTCGACTGAAATTTTGCCTTTCTCATACTCAGCATATATAATATCCATATTGTTCCATCTTATCTAGTTTTATACAGCTGATAAAACTCTATCTTCCTATCCATGTAAATTCCCAAACTGTTATTTGTTGATTTTAATATTTCGAACAGAAGTGGGTTTACCAGCTGTTAGCGTAACTGTGGGCAGCCGAAATACGCATATATCTCCGTAAATGAGAACTTCCTACCGTTCCATCTTATATGCAGTTATACACCATCCTTCCCTGTACTGAAATGTAAAATCCTTTTCCTACGGATTCCCTTCTGTTTTTATTTATTGTTTGCGATTCCCTCTGTCCGATACACGTTTCGCTTATACGCCGCCATTTTGAAAGCGGTCGTTCGATCGGAGACGGGTTTATAAATCTAACTGATCCCGTTTGCAATGACTTGAAACCAATTTTGCGACAACATATATATTTGAAACTTTACCAGTGACTCATTTAAGATAGTCTTATAGAGTGTCAAATGTGTGTGAGTGTCACAGTGTTGTCAAGTGTGGTGGAATAAATTAAATTGTTTATTTGTCTGTTGTTGTTGTGACTTACACTTCATCATTTACATAACCCTAGACATTTAACGTAGTCATCACAATATTCCAGAATAATTCTGACTGAGGTATAAATGTGGTAGCAAGTAAGGTTATCTGTAAAACACTACACCTATTAGATACAGATACCTTCACAGCTGATCTCAGTCAGTACACTAAGTCCCCTATAAATATTTATAACATCCCATTTTACCACACCCTATCACGTTATATTTCGCAAGATTCCCGGCCGGACAGCGAAAAACCATATGCAGAGGCGCATCCCTCCAACTTAACGATCAGAGAAAGGAGGTGCCGCTCCTCTTATCACCCTGAGCTTAAAAGGTGCAAGAACAAGTCGCCTGCTAAAAGGGTTAAACTTTCCAAACCGTTCCAAGGAACTTTGGAAAAACACACCGAGAGTTTTTTCTCGGGCACTTCGCGATCTAACGGGATCTCAAACCGTCCAGTCCTTTGCATGCAGACGGCGGAGCCTGTAATCCAGGAAGTGGATCTCGCATTGCAGGACATTTGCCAACCGACGCCATTAACTTCCTCAGGGGAGGGCAAAGTTGACGTTTATGGTGGACACAGGGTTCCAGGCGAAGGGATCCCTGGTACTCCATCTGAGTCTCTCACACTTCTCAGGGCAGAAGACAGTGAGAAAAGCTGCCTTACTACTTCACAAGGAGTCATTGTTGAGAGCCTTGACTCACGTCATGCTAGTACCGGTAAAGCGACTCAACAAACTCTGCAACTCGCAGATAATACCTATCTTTCCCCAAGGATAGAAGCTACGGAGATCTGTTATGATTTAGTAGAACCCCAGAATGCGATCGATTACTCTCTGCTTCAGGCAGCTGAGTTCTCTCATTCAAATCGCATTTTTCCAGTGGTCTCAACCCCACTGATGGACAGCAAAGTAGTCGCCTCCGCCAGGCCATTACATAGCAACTTGATCATTTCCGTTGACCAAGCCAGAGTTGTGACTGGCAAGGCTAGGAAAGCTCCAGACCCACCTTTAGACGGCACAGGTCTGAAGATTGATCAATGCTCCCACCGAAACAGGGGAGTAGATGTCGAGAGGCAGAAGAAAAATGCTAGCATTTCTTCGGCCGACGAATGGCTTCCCGAAAGACTGCAGCTATCGAGGGTTATTCAAGTCCACGCCCGTGACAGGTAAACCCATAACGAAACGTAAACAGCCCGAGCCCAGCAATGATTACACTGCACATAACAGGCGGATTACCTACGCAGTGACCAGTGAGTTCAGGCGGGGCCGAAAACCAAAACAGGTGCGGATAATTTTCCGGACCATAAACAGGCACAGCGAATTGTGGAACCAAGATCAGGTTCACACGGAAACGAAGGGCGTCAGTGCCGATTGGCCTCGCAAAATCCCATTCGCTGAACGTCTATTAGACAGAGGGAAGAAAAGAAATGAACTCGGAGCTAGTCATACAGTACTGACAGAAATTGGATACGAGTTTGGTTATGATTATAGGATGCTCTAACGACATGTAATGAACGTCTATGGAAAAGATAAATTACTGTCATTTTTGTCCGTGTTCCTCGAACTTTAAAAGTAAACCTGTCACGTGACCGATAATTTATTTTACCATTTCGTTCCATATGTTATTAACTCTTTTAATGTTCTGTTTTCCTGGACATTTTGTATTTCTTTTCTTTCATTTTTTCACCTGTTCAAACCCCACCCACGTTTGGTTACGTTTGGCTGGCTTTCAGAGTAGAAATTCCCACTGGACCAGCAGACGGTCATATAACGTAATGTTATCTAATCGCACCTGCGGTCCGAACAGGGGGAACTTCTCTGGTCGCTCTAGTCTTTGATCACGAGCGGCTGGTACCCTTTGAGGCCTGGGTAACGAGTTTGATCTGTTTCAGGGGGAGATAAAACCCGCTGTTAGTCCTTTGTGGGTTTTTGCCCCTTAGAATGCATTAGTGATCATAATATTATGTCTATCGGGGGGAATCTTCTCGCGGTTGTTGTCTTTGATGCAGTCTCTAGAGAAACTTTTGTCTTACTCTCCGGATTACGTCTTTCGCCGAACATCTGTAGAAATATGCAGGCCAGGTGTCCGGGGGGAGCGTCCTTTGTAATCTATAAGAGTAGACGGGTTTAATAAGCCAACACACTCGTGATTATTCCTGGCCCGTAGATGACCATATGAGACTTAGGCAGAGATAGCACGGCAGTACTAGAATGTGTTTGCCTATGTTCTAGTCATTTTCGGGGTGAGTTGACATATCTTATTAATATATAAATATTCATGTTAGCTTTTATATATCTGATAGGAAGGTGACTTGAATCTAGTAATTTATTTCAGTAATAATGTAGCGCTGTCTACGGCCTTAGTTAAGTGGTGCTTAAACTGTTACGGTTTATCATGGGTTAAATGTTAAACTTACAATAACAGATACTAGGCGTAGAATCAGTCCACAGATGCTTATCATGGGTTAAGAATAGGCTAAATTAACTGTCAATTCTGTAAGATAATGTCAGGTGTGGATTGTTCACTTAAAACTGAATAGTGAGATGCAGGTAATAATTCTGGATTATAGGAGATAGTCACTTATTCCTTTTTGATAGATATTTCTAGTGGAAAGGAAGAATCATTTTATGCATACTTGTGTGGCTAGGCACTAGTCTATAACTTTCACCGAAAGCAGTCACCAGGCATAGATATAATTATATCTTATGATTCAGCCACAACTGTATTATTATAGCAAGAACATTGCATTTTCTATGTACTCATTTTGTGGAATGCTAATATATTTCCCCAAGGGGACATACGATTTATTTGTGTAATGTCAAATGCTGTAATCTGTTTATGTAAATTCATTTAATGTTGTAAGATGAATAAGCATATTCATTTAACTGTAACTACAAGGTTAGGTTTCCTGTATGTTGAGATTGGGAGATGAGGAGATTTTGCTGACAGAACCTTTACTGACAGTTACATGGGTGTACAAAAGACATTAAGCCTATGCGGGCACATGCTATAATTGATAGAATGGAAGGAGCGGAGCATGACTAGGTTATAAAACATTAGATTGATTTTGTTGTTGCTTGAGGTAAAGGGTGTCTTTCTTGGGTCTCAGTTTCAGGGAGACCGAATCGCTAGAGCAGACTCCAGTCAGGCGAAGAACGACATGTCCTCTTCGATCTAGAGGGTTTCTGAATACCGCTAGCGTCACGAGTAGTCAAACCCAGTTCCTGAACCTAAACCCTTTTGTCAACGCCAAGTTAAGCTCACGCAGTGCAACGGAGCCAACGCTAAATCTGGAATCACCAAATGCAGTAGTAGTTCCCTACTCGCCTATTGGACTACCAGCCAGAGCATTGCCGCTTCCAGAATATCAAAACCGCCCTGCATGTCTATAGCAGAATCTGATATCACCCGATTTTGTGTGCCTAAACGGGGCAGTCAGTCAAACCACAGTCAAACCAGCCCAAACCGGATTTAATGCCAAGCAGAGTCAAGCGCCGGATGAGAGCGCATGGGACCGTTTGTCCTCAAGTAACCTCGTCTTGGGTGTATTTTCTGGATACTTAAAACCTCGCACGTATGAGCAGCCATCTATGGACAGAGTTCCAGCCCCCCTCACGCAAGTAGCGGTCACCAACGTATAGCACCAACAAGGAAAGTTTTGGTATTTCACTTCATTCACCTTGAAGGATATTTACATGTAAGACACTTTTCTGGAGCTAGCGCCTTTGGCCCCACGAAAGAGGACGGACTGTCGCTCAGTTCGTTTATTTGGTCAGCAGGAGATAAACAGCGTCTTCCAGTTTTCCCTCGCGCAATTAGGGGTCACCAACGTTTAGCCCGACAAGGAAAGTTTTGTATTTCACTTCATTCACCTTGAAGGATATTTACTTGTAAGACACTTTTCTGGAGCTAGCGCCTTTGGTCCCACGAAAGCGGACCCACTGTCGGACAGCTTAGTTATTTTCTCTGTGTTCTACAGGTTTTATGAGTGTTGGTGGTGTGTGTGTTTGTGGGTGTATAATTGCATTATTGAAGGTTATTGATGAATATTTGATTAGTGATGTATTTTATGCTGTGAATGATGATATGCATTAATTCCATGCTTTTCTTCTTTAATAAAGTTTACACATTTATTAATGCGCTGTTCCCGACCCTTTTCATCCATAATTAACTTGTTTTAGCTCTTTACTAGAATCTCTATGTTTGATAAGAGAAAAGAGTGAGAGCAGGAGGTGCTTAGACAGTAAAAGTGAGTTGAGGCTTGGAGAGAGAGATCACTTTGATAAATCTTCTTCCAGGTTGTCTCAAGTCCATCTCCTATTTACACCTTTCTGTGGGTGTAATCTATAACTCTGTCAGTCCACTATCCCTTGTCGATTTCACTACTATTATCCAACTCGACAAATACTCTACACTTTACTCAACCACGACACATACATACATAATAAATATAACATATAATTGTAAATTTATATATTATATATTTTTTTATATAATTTATGTAATTTTAAATTATATAATATAAATTATATAATTGTATAATTATAATATACAAAATATCAAAATTATATAATAAAAATTATATAATATAATAAAATTTTATATTTGTTATATTTTATTAATATTTATTAATTATAATAACATGATAACAAAATTATATAATAAATTATATAATATTATTATTATATAATAATAAAAATTTTATATGTATATATATATATATATATCTATATATATATATATATATATATATATATATATATATATATATATATATATATATATATATATATATATATATATATATATATATATATATATATAATAAAATTATATAATATAATTATATAATAAAACTATAATAAAATCTTTGTTGCTAAATAGTGGAATTCTAACGGAATACAAAATTCAACGGAGTATGTGTTAAAAATCCACGCTACTGATTCTTTTCAATAAACCGGTAAGTAAACTAGTTTTTTTCTTTTTGTTTTGTTACAAATAATAGTACAAATATGTGCTACTGTATTTCCATCTAATTTTATTTCAAATTATTAGCTAACCTAAACGAAAATGCAAATTGGGTCCGAAACTCATGATTAGGTCCATTTTCCTGCAATACGGGTACGACCGAAAATGGCGGCCAAATTTTAGTTGTCGTCACTCTATATATCAAGGGCACTAGGTCATCCTCTTAATAATCTGTCCAAAACATAATTCAGGTAAAGGTTGTCTTTAGACATGTGCATTATAGTGACCTCCCCTTGTAATGAAAGAGAACCTTTAGATATTCGAACGTGACCAAGACAAACTTTACTATAGAGAACCGTTACCCATAATACTGCTTTGTCTCTGAGGAGCAGCGTTGCCACTCCTAGTTGGATTCACCTAGATCTAGGTTATTTTTGGTCCCATCTGAATGTCACTTTCCTTCATCGGTTGAAGAACGCCACCATTATTTCACAAAAAATCGCCCAAAATAGCGTAAGTTGCCGATATCTAGGTTTTTTTTTTTTTTTTTTTTTAAATGCAGTGTCAACGCTGTCGAGTAGACAAAAATCGAGTAAATGGGAAAAGCCCACAAGTTTTAGGGACCACTTTTATTGATGATACCTTACTTACTTAGTCGTTCCCCTTCTACCGTGAGGTGTAGAGGTTTGGAAGAGAGAGCGCCAGACTATCCTATCGGCTGTCTTCCTCCTGGCCTGGTTCCATTCTAGTCCTCGGTCCTTCAAAGATTGTCTAATGTTGTCCTCCAAGCGGACTCTGGGTCGTCCTCGGGGTCTGGATCCTTGGCTCTTTGTTTCCCATGCTTGTCGCGGTATCCGATCTTCTCCCATTCTGCAGACATGGCCAAACCATCTTAATTGGGACTGCTCTACTTGGGTCTGCAGTGGGTAGGATTTAAGGCCTTGACGTATCGTCTGGTTGCGTACCATGTCTCTTCTTGTTACTTCAACCACCTTCCTCAGATACCTCATTTCTGAGGTTTGGATCTGGCTTTTATGGGTTGTAGTCATTGCCCATGACTCGCATCCATATGTCAAGACTGGGACATAGGTGGAGCGGTATACAGCCATCTTCGTTTTCTTACCAACCTCTCTCTTGCTGAGGAATCTTCGATTTATGGCCTGAAAAAGTCTCCTAGCTGTTGCTTTTCGAGTGGCCAACTCTTCTTTGATGCCTCCCTTTCGGTCTATGATAGCTCCGAGGTATTTAAAGTGGTCGACCTGCTCCAGGACCTGTTCTCCCAGCTTAATCTGATGTCTTCTTTCTTCTCGTGATATCACCATGGATTTTGTTTTAGAGCTGCTTATGACCATCCCTCTCTTCTCCAGCTCTTCCTTCCAGACTTGTAGGTTGGATTGGAGATGTGCCTCTGATTTAGCAATCAGGGCAACATCATCAGCAAATGCCAGCTCCGAAATATAGACCTGTCTCATCTTCCAGTACCCCACTGAATACTTTCTTGTTCTCTCCTTACATGCCTTGATGACATCGTCCATAAGGAGTATGAAGAGGTAAGGTGTTAGGATATCACCTTGTCTTACACCAGTGGTGGTCCTGAACTCTTCTGACTTATGGTTTGCTGTCCTCACATAATTTCTGCAAGACTTGTAGAAGCTCTGTATAGCAGAATCAGAGGTGCTGGAATATTCTTCCTTGCCAAACAGTCCCAAAGTTTGCTCCAGGGGACCCTGTCAAACGCCTTTTCCAGATCTATGAAACAAAGATGCATCTCACTCTTATACTCAAGGCCCTTTTCACTCAGCTGTCTGAGTGTGAAGATTAGGTCTTGAGTACTTCGGTTTGCTCGAAATCCGCACTGGACCTCATCCAATTGTGGCTCAGCTAGGCGTCGGAGTCTCTGCTCTAGGATTCCAGAGTAGATTTTACCAGGGACACTGAGAAGGGATATGCCTCTATTGTTTCACACTGTCGATTGTCACCCTTTTTGAAAATTGGTGTTATGATGGCAATCTCCCAATCCTTTGGTATGGTCTTGTTGTACCACGCTGCCTGTAAAACCCTTAAGAGTAATAGGTCGCCTGATGCTCCCATGAACTTAACCATTTCTGGTGTTATACCATCATGCCCTGCTGCTTTGCCCATCTTGATTTTCTCCAGTGCTGCCTTCAGTTCTTCCATCTTTATGTCATCTTCACCATCATTGGTTTTCTCTTCTATGCTAGTGTTTATCATTTCTGATGCTTCACCATGCTCACCATCCAGGAGTTCTGAGAAATATTCTTTCCATCTTTCCATTACTTCCTTCGGGGCGGTAAGCAATTTGCCTTGCTTGTCCTTTATAAATTTGAGAGGGCATTGTTTTTCCTTCCTCATGTTCTTTAGGGTCTTATAGAACAATTTCTGGTTTTCTTGTGCATCTTTTTCTAGCTTTTCTCCAAATTCTTCCCAGGACTTCTGTTTTGCTGCTAGCACTTTGTTCTTTGCTTCTGTTCTGAGTGTCACATATTCTCTATATTTTTCCATTTGTCCTGTTGTGTTTTTAGCTCCTAAGTATTGTTTCCATGCCATTTTCTTCTCTCTTATTTTCTCTTTGACTTCCTCTTTCCACCAAGGTGTCCTCTTTCTCTTGTTCCCAAGTCGGACTTCACCGCATGCTTCTGCAGCAGCTGTCTTTATGATATCCTTGAATTTAATCCAGAGGGTTTCCAAGTCATCAGGTTGTTCTTCTGTGTTGCTCACCCCTGCAGCAATAAGCCCCTGATATCTGGTCTTAATTTCTGGCTCTCTCAGTTTGTAGGTCCTAATGCTCATTTCTCCTGCTCGTTTACTTGGTTTCTTGCGTGATGTTGGGCAGTTCCTAGGCTGAGCAACTCTTTAAGTTGTTCTTTTGATTGTAAGCAGGTAGTGATCACTTCCAATCTCTGGCCCCCTCCAGACTCTAGCATCTCGGGCATATTTGAATGAGCTTCTCCGAACAATGGCATAGTCGATCACTGACTTCTCATTCTTTGTTGGTTCACACCTAGTGTATGCATGTATGCGCTTATGGGGGAACTTTGTGTTTGTAATGATCAGATTCTGCTCACTGCAGAATCTAAGAAGTCGCTTTCCATTGTCATTGAGAGTATCTTCTCCATATCTTCCGATAACTCCACCCCATCTAGCATGGTCATTTCCAACTCTGGCATTAAAATCTCCGAGCATGATAACTTCATCTAGGCAGTCATCCACTGTCCTTTGAAGCAGCTCGAAGAATTCCTCCTTGACCTCTGCTCTTTCATCCTCATTTGGCCCATACACTATGACCAGGTTGACTATGGTTTCTCCTTCTTTTAGTTTAACAACCATAATGCGCTCCGAGACAAAGTTCCATCCCTTGATACTATCTTTTTGATTTTGGGCCACAATGCAACCCACGCCCCCTTTAGCTCTTTCAGATATGGGTACACCACTGTAGAGCAGCGTGTTGCCATCGAGATCCATGACTCCTTGTCCTTTTTTCTTTGTTTCCGTTATAGCCAGGATTTCTAGTTTTGCTTTCCTCATCTCTTCCACCAGCTCCTCTTTTTTCCCATTTATACTTCTTGTGTTCCAAGTTCCATAAGTCGTAGTCCGTAATCCGTTCCAGTTCGTCGCCTTTAGAATCAGTCCAGTTTTCTCTCTTGTATTGCTCGTAATCGTGATTTAAAGCAAACAGGTGATTATCCTGTTGTGCCTTTGCATGGTGGAGGGGCTGCCTCCTTACGGCCTCCATGCAGGCCGCCCTCCTCCTTTTTCATCCGGGCTTGGGACCGGCATAGGCGGAGTTATTGATGATACCAACTGCACTAAAAAAAAAAAATAAGAGAGAGAATACTAAAAGTCGCCAGTGTAAGTGAATATTAAAGATACAATATGGAGTAACGAACGGGTGTGTGTTTTCCTTTGACATTTATTACATTTAATTATTATGTTTATGTACAGCTGACATCTTTTGAGAAGAATTGATAAAATTAGATAAATGTAACAGTCAGTTGTAACAGTCTAGTGTTGCGTTGTAGAAACAGATTAGTATAGCCCCATCAACTGGGCACCTGATGTAACACTCTGTTTTGCCGACTGTTTATTACCAGATGTTAAAGTCTGTTTGCTCGTGTGAATTCTGGTATTTGTACCGTGTTGAAGTGTCGCTGAGTGGGTGTGTCGTTTATCACCTGGACAGTGTAACAAGGACGTGAATCTAGGTCACCAGCGTGAGGCACTGCCAGGATGTAGTGCAGTCACACACACAAACAGCATACATGTTTTCTCAGGTGTGTAGAACAAAGGATAAGGTGTTGTAGTGAGTACTGGTGTGTGTATACAGCAGATCGAGAACACGAAGTCGTATAGGCTCTTATTTAGGAACACACAAACTCACTCCACCACACGTATAAGTCATAGATGTGGTTAATGCAGATGACTTTCTCTTCAACATTTATTACAGCAATAGTACGTTGACGGACAACACAGTCAGTAGAACAAGTGTAACCGGGGCAGGTGTTCCTTAGGACTGGAACGGCACCATATTACCTTCATGTGGCAGTGCCGGTATATGCAGTATTTTCAGTTTACTTTACAGAGAGCAGATGTTTAACTGGCCTAATCACCAGAGGTTTAGATTTCTCTCTTTGTATTTATGTTACCAGGTTCGATTTTCTTCTCTTAGGTGTTGATGTAGCGAATTTAATTGAAATGGATAGATTTCTTATCTAGACCTCAAAACTGTAGTAATTCACCTTTTCAACAGCGTTCGATTTCATGCGAAACTTTTAATATCTTTCAGCATGAAACTTAAAATTTCAACAAAGTCTAGAAATCAGAACATTTTTACAATAATAAGTATAATAAAAATTCTATCATCTCATCAGATGCTTTCATCGATGCAAAAATCCCTTTTTGCATCCTTGTCTCGTAGGCCTTCTCAATTGTCAAATATGGCGAACCTTCTCATTCCACCGTGTTCCTTCCTTTAAGTTACAGTCTTATTTTAGGTTCGACAACATTTACCCATCTCCTCAGATTTGTCCTTGATTTCTTTATCGTCCTAAGCATTCCTTGAGTTAAATGCTTTCCAACACAAGAATATTTTCTACTCTACATGGTTTGAGGTGTAAGACATTTTTTTGCAAATTGACTCAAATCCTCGAACCTAGTTCTGCTGCGACTAGGGTTGGGAGCTCTATTCAAAATACATATTTAACGATTGTCACTACTTACGTCAGTAAGAAATATATATATATATAACCACTCAATGTCCTGAAATACACATTTTATAAGAAATGTTGAAGTTTGATTTTCTCAAACTAAGAAATATGTAGAGCTGGACCAGATACGACCTCTTGAGTTGCGCTCTTTCATTCTACTGCCAAAATGGCGTTGTTGTTCTACTTTCCCCTGGGTAAATCTGAGCTATCCGATTGGTCAGGGGAAATCACCCAATTATTAGAAATGGCGTGTGGAAGCGACTCTTTGTCCTAAATATGTGACACTATTTATTATTTTCTGTTTCTCATAAAATATAAAATTATGGGGTGGTCTGTGCTTCCTCTGTCTTGTAAGAATATAGGCATCGGCGTATAGTATCATGGGCTGAGAAATATCTGGATGTCCAAGCAGTGGGATGGTGGTTAGGGCATTTTTTAGATACTCAAAGGATCTCTGGCAGTCTTCTGTCCATTTGAAGCGTGCATACTTGCGGGTAAGGGCTATCAAAGGCTCTGCTGCTCTGGAGAAATTGATGATGTGGCGCCTATAGTACCCTATTGTACCAATAAATGAGCGTGTTTGTCTCACCGTCTTGGGGCTAGGCATTTCTCTTATGGCTTTGACTTTATCTTCATCAGGTCTGACGCCATGTCTATTGATGACAAAGCCTAAATATTTTGTTTCTGTCTTTAGAAACTCACACTTCGACAGTTTTAACTTTATTTGGTGATGCCTGAGTCTATCAAACACTGTTTCAACCTTGCGGAGGTGGTCTTCCATCGTGCCTGCGGTATGTATCAGGATATCGTCTATGTATGCCAGGGCAAATGGATGTAGACCCTTTAACACTTCATCCATGAGTGACATATATGTTGCTGGAGATCCTTTTAGACCAAATGGCATAACATTCCAAAAAAAACTTCCCATATGTGAACAGAATGTGGATTTCTGTTTTGCCTCAGGTGTCATGGGGATGCACCAAAAGCCTGACCTTGCATCAAGTGTGGTAAAGTATGTAGACTTTCCTAACGTCGCAAGTAGATCGTCTATCCTGGGGAGGGGGTAGGAAATGACTTTTGTGATTTTGTTAAGGGCACGGTAGTCGCAGCAAAAGCGACTGGAGCCGTCTTTCTTTGTTACGATCACTATGGGTGAGGACCATTGGGAACGGGATCTTTCGATGATTCCTGCCTGTAGCATTTCATTTATAGACCTTTCCACGAGTTCTCTGTTTTTCAAGGGCGTATGATAGGGTTTCATATGTATTGGCTCCTCTGTGGTTGTTTGAATGTCCATTTTGACAGTGTTAGTTCTGCCTAATTCCATGTCATTGAGTGCGAATACATCCTGGTGCTTTTCTACAAACGTTTTCAAACGTTGCTTATTATCTTCTGTGGCATCAGGGTTGCAAGTAACTGAGCTATTCTCTCTCTGTATTTATGATCTGCTATGATATCTCTGGTCTGTCTTGATGCCTCCGTTTCATTCCCATAATTTTGGGACATTTTTCTTGCATCTTGTGAAAATCTCTGCTCCTGGTATGTGGCTTTCTTTTGCGTAGTTCTTTGCCGTTCATTGGGCTGTGCTTGGTACTGTCTCCTCTGCCATGTACTGTGTGCATTTCCATTTGTCACTGCATTTACTGTATATTCATTTCTTATTATATTTCTGGGGTAGTCGTTGTTGTGCCATTTTTTCTGATTATTTCTGCCGTAACTGCGCTTATCCGCGTACGTTACTGTATTTCTTCTGTTTGTGCTATAGGGCTGTCTTCTTTCCCTGGGCGAAAATTTTTCATTCTTTCTGTTTCCAACTTTGCTGCTATAGTATCCTCCTGTGGTATAGTCATATAAGAATTCTTCCTTTTCTTCGGAAATTTCAATTGGTTTTGGGACTTTATCATATCCACCTGTTTTTGAGTTATATTGATACTCCATGGGGCATGTATCACTGTCTTGTCGCTTTGGATATCCTCCTGGCAAGACAATTTCTGTTTCTCTGTTACTCTGTGATATACAGCACTTCATCTTTTCTCTTGGTGTGCTGGGGCGCAAGAATGAGTAATTATAGTCATTTTCATACTGTGGCCTTTCTCTTCTTATGTATGGACTGGTTCGTTTCTGCCATCTGGGTAGGGTATGCTGTGGTGTAACATAACCGTGACTGATGTTACTGCCTTTTTCTGCATAAGCCTTATAACTGTTTACTTTCCGTGTACTATGGTTATTTGTATTGCGATTTCGTGCATTATGTCCTGTGGGAGTGGTTGAGACAATTTGTGGATGGTCTCTATTGGTTTTGGTTTGTCTTATTGTTGACGTATCCACTTGCGCTACAACTGTGCCTCTTTTTATAGTGGTAGTTTTTCCTGACATATTCAATATCATGATGGGGAAATCTCTGGACTTCGAGACTTCAGCGATTCCCTCTGTAATTTGCAACAATGGGTCATCAATAATGCTTTCTTCTGCTAGGGGCTGTACTTGAATTGATTGCCCTGGTGTTATGTACTCAGAATTTTTTACTCTGCCTTTTGCTATGACCAGGGAGTTTGGAGCCACCGTTATGGGAGCTGTAATCCTTACTAAAGACGCTATGTGGATATCGTCCTGGAGATCTATGTACGTATTGTTGACTTTGATTTTGTGGAGGTCATAGTATATTCGAACTTTGTGTTTGTTAAAAAAATCTCTCCCTAGGATAAGATTTCTAGACATTCCTTTAGTAATGACAAATGGGTGTTCAAAATTTGTTTCGCCTAAGGAAAATTTTAGCCATGCTGTCCCAACTGAATTTAGTCTTTGTCCCGTGACTGAAGCTAGGTGTGTTTTGGACGGTTGAAATCGTACTAAGAAGTGTTGGATCCTCTTGAACAGCTGGAACCTAATAAGGCTGATGGATGCTCCTGTATCTACCAGTGCCCTATATTGTTGGCCCTGTATAGACATGATGCAGGAACTGGGGTCCGGATGTATTTTAGTTCCATCATGCAACATTTCTTCATTTTGTATTTTACTGGATGGGCCCACTTGACAATTTCTGTTCTGTGTTGTTTCTTTTGTTTTGGACCAGTTTCTGTGATTGTTGCCCTCACTAACGGTCCTGTTTAGTGAGTGGCGCGGCCGTTTCCCTGACGCATGAGGGGTTGAGGTGCGCCTCTGGTATACTGATTTCTGGTGTAATCACGTGGGGTTGGTGCGGGTTGTTGTGGTTGGTAACCTCCTCTTCTGAATGGTGCATGATTGTAATTTGCTCTACAGGACTTGTAACCATGTCCGAGCCTACCGCATGTAAAGCATCCGTTTGTATTGACATTATTGACGTCGTTTTGCCTCTGTGTGGGGGGTCTATAATTGCGGGGCCTATCATCTCGTTGTCGTGGGCGAGTCCATTGCCTCCTGGTATGGTCAACTTCCATAGGCTCATGCTCATCATAGTCCCTATATTCTGGTCGGGGTTCCCTACCTGCTCTTTGTTGGAACCTTCGGTGAAGATTTTCCTCCTGTATTGCTGCTTGGATTGTTTCAGCAATAGTCTTGGTGTCTTTTCTAATAAGATGCCTTCTGATATTTTCCGCTCTAAGGCCATCGGCAAATATCCCCACTAACTGTATTTCTACATCAGGTGTGGTAGGGATTTCTCCGCAAAATGCCTCTTCTGCCATATTGAGGAATCGATCTCCAAAAAGTTGTACCGATTCATCTCTTTCCTGTTTCATGCTTCTAAGGACTGACCAAGCATGCATTTTGTCTATGATTTCCCCATATCTCTGGGTGAGCTCTTTTTTTAGGGACTCGTAGGTTTCTGTGGGGTACTGCTGGGACCTCCTTCTTAAAAAAATCAGTCACGTACGAATCAGAACCTAACAGAGCGATTTTCTTTTTCTCTTCATCCGTTGTTGCCTCTGCTAGTGCCGCAAATTTTTCCATGTCGGACAACCATCTTCTGAATTTTTTCTTGTTGCCATCGAACGGCTGAACAATGGATCTAACCTGTGTGAATTTCGCGTAGTTGTCATTTTTCTGTAGGGTTTCAGTAATTTGCCGTAGCGCTATTATTGTTGGTCCTTCCATATTTTGTCTGTCCTGGGGCTGCAGTGGTTGTGTATTTACGGGTTGGTTCTGTGGTTGTTGTTGTTGTTGTTCCACACCCAGCTGTTGAAAATTTTGTAGTAAATCGTCCATGGTCTATGATCGCTAGTTATTCGCTTTATCAAAGAGAAGTGGTCACGGGCACCATATTACCTTCATGTAACCGGGGCAGGTGTTCCTTAGGACTGGAACGGCACCATATTACCTTCATGTGGCAGTGCCGGTATATGCAGTATTTTCAGTTTACTTTACAGAGAGCAGATGTTTAACTGGCCTAATCACCAGAGGTTTAGATTTCTCTCTTTGTATTTATGTTACCAGGTTCGATTTTCTTCTCTTAGGTGTTGATGTAGCGAATTTAATTGAAATGGATAGATTTCTTATCTAGACCTCAAAACTGTAGTAATTCACCTTTTCAACAGCGTTCGATTTCATGCGAAACTTTTAATATCTTTCAGCATGAAACTTAAAATTTCAACAAAGTCTAGAAATCAGAACATTTTTACAATAATAAGTATAATAAAATTCTATCATCTCATCAGATGCTTTCATCGATGCAAAAATCCCTTTTTGCATCCTTGTCTCGTAGGCCTACTCAATTGTCAAATATGGCGAACCTTCTCATTCCACCGTGTTCCTTCCTTTAAGTTACAGTCTTATTTTAGGTTCGACAACATTTACCCATCTCCTCAGATTTGTCCTTGATTTCTTTATCGTCCTAAGCATTCCTTGAGTTAAATGCTTTCCAACACAAGAATATTTTCTACTCTACATGGTTTGAGGTGTAAGACATTTTTTTGCAAATTGACTCAAATCCTCGAACCTAGTTCTGCTGCGACTAGGGTTGGGAGCTCTATTCAAAATACATATTTAACGATTGTCACTACTTACGTCAGTAAGAAATATATATATATATAACCACTCAATGTCCTGAAATACACATTTTATAAGAAATGTTGAAGTTTGATTTTCTCAAACTAAGAAATATGTACAGCTGGACCAGATACGACCTCTTGAGTTGCGCTCTTTCATTCTACTGCCAAAATGGCGTTGTTGTTCCACTTTCCCCGGGGTAAATCTGAGCTATCCGATTGGTCAGGGGAAATCACCCAATTATTAGAAATGGCGTGTGGAAGCGACTCTTTGTCCTAAATATGTGACACTATTTATTATTTTCTGTTTCTCATAAAATATAAAATTATGGGGTGGTCTGTGCTTCCTCTGTCTTGTAAGAATATAGTCTGTTTCCAAAGGAACAACTATGTACACGGCCACACAAGGAACATGGACATTTCATGTGTAGTAATGCATATAACCATCGAGCATAATCAACCCTGCGTAGCTCGTATGTATGATGCTAGTAACATTGGCTTGATAATATATATATATTATCATACTGTAGCTCAGAGCCCCTGACTAAACGCTTCAGGTAGTCTTGTGACAAATATAGTTGGTTAATATCGAAGTCTGTGAACTTGTTGATAAAGTCAAGACTTCATCTGGCTTCTCCCGCCAGACACTTCTTCTTCTGCTCAAAGATATAGGCCGTAATGGCGGGCCTCATAATGATTGATGAACAACTGTGTATTTTCATAGGCAGGCATTATCTTCCGTGCCGAAACATACCGCCATAATGCGGGTTTAATATAAATATACGTTCATTGTGCTTCTGTAAAGTAATTCGACGAATAGACTTAGTTAGCTACGTCAAGCACACATAATGGACTCTGGATCACAAGAACTGTGAGCGCTACTCACAGGTTCATACTAAATGTTCTGCAATCTTGGCATAATAATAAAGTTTATTTTACCTTGGACAGAATCCGAGAAATACACAAATAACCACTGTCGTCATTCTAGACGAACAGAATAACTCTGGGGAGAATCACTAAGATCACAGTTATACTGAAGACTCTCTTTCCCCCAGTTAATGCAGAGAAGAACAACGGACATCTTGTCCGGTCAGAAAAACAGCTCATCACTCCCAGACGGAAGTCTTCTCGGTTCACGCTAAAAACTAGCGCATGCGTAGACAGAACAGATTTGAGAACAGTTAACCGGCCCTCTTAAGACAGATCAACCACAAAGAATAAACACAGGGAAGATAGCCCCAAATCAACCTGTCCCAGAGAGTCAACATATAGTTCTCTACCTTCGATCGTCAAAAGTATTAAATAGATTTACGTCTTATGAAACCGTCAAAACGACAGCAACAATAAATAAGGGCGGGAGAATATCACTTGCAAAATGTATTAAACATGCAAGTCATATAATTTTAATAATATAAAGTAAAATTAACCTCTATATTAAACTAGTAACCAGAGCCGGCAGGGTAATCGGGGTGCCCACTCTAGGCGGTAAGGCCTAGGGGCGCCGGAGCGGACGATAAAGAAAGAAGCTTTCTTTTTTTCCATTATGAAGCTTGACTTTTCTTCAGTTGTGACACAATTCACAAAGGTTAACACGCGCAATGTGAATCTTTTGTAAGAAAACACTAAAAAAAAAATGTGTGACAATGCTGGATTAAGTTGTTACCGTGTTTTCTGGTTCGTGAGTAATAACTAACTGGAACTGATCTTCAATTTTATTCACGCATCATACTTAATTTTCCAAAAGAGTTTAATAAATTTTAGCGGCTTGAAATGTAGAGGAGGGGGCACATGTCAAACTATAGGCCACAAGTGCCGAATGCTCTAAGGCAGACCATGATTGGCACATTTACAGCATCAACGAAGGTTTAGAGACAAATAAAAATAAGTCATAAATAATGGCTATTTCAAGGAAACAAATAAATAAACAAATAATCTCAGAATTTAAAATATTTCCAGAAGGAAAAATATTTAAGCAAGTGAAGCAGTTTAACTACCCTGAATCTGTCGATCGCAACGTCCAGCGGCAGATGCCTAACTGAAATCAAGACAAGTTTTGCAAAGGCAAAGACGTCTTTCCTTTTTATGAAGGTATTCGTAATAACTAAAAAGTGTCACTGGTGATAAGGAAGAGTCTTTCGGTTACAAATGGTATATATTATTTTACGCACACAGATGCAAAGAAATATCAACAACAGCAGAAATGTAGTTCTTCATGAAGATGCAACGAATATCTTGTGGAGCCAGTGAAGAAGTTTTTCCGCTGTCAATAAATCAGAGCGACTGGACACAAAGTACTTTAGACACGTGGAAAGAAACGATATGCAACCTGGTAACAACTGGTAAATTGAACTCAAAAAAAAAAAAAAAAAAAAAGAGGAAGATAAATGGAGAAATACGTTGATAAACTTGCCACGGAGCATGGGCAGGAATTGAAAATATAGAATATGCATGGTTAATGGCAAAACGCTGTGGCTGACTGAGCGTTCGACATTTCAGGCGCTGTCCGGGGACCCACAGCTGGGATTTAGATATTTAGAAGCAGTAATAAATGTGGAATTAGTAATCAGCGGCCAATAACCCTATTTTGCCCAAAGGCCCCAAGCACTGTCAGTCCGCCCCTTCCAGAGGAAGGAAATTGAGAGACGTGATCGTTAGCATCAGTCTGCATGGCACTAGATGATGAACAACAGATGCTTCCCTTGATAAAATAAAGATAATTATTATGGACAAGCTAAACCGTCTAATACGCTTGGTCGCAAAAACGAGGCTAAACTCCTATTTAAAAAATATTTAAAAAAAAACCTTTCTTGCAGTCAGTAGCTTCATGTTTAGCCTACCTAGATGTCTTTCATTACACTGTTTTACGCCATGATTGTGAGCGTGTGTACAAAAGTGAAAGAAGAACAAGAGGAATTAGGAAATATAACGAAGTGTTGTAGTCATTCTGTCTCTGACCTTTGTAATCACTGGAGCAGTGAACTTTATCACGTGGCGTCACCTGATTGTGAATGTTTATAGGACCACACGAACGGACTTTTAAGTAGATAGCTACTTATTAAATTAGCACATTACAGTGACCTATCACATTAGTAGTAAGCTGACAGCTGAGAAGTTTATGAGCGCTGACGGTGAGTAAGGACAGACACATGAACATATTTATGACTAGTGTATTTATGTAGAGCCAGTATTATAGCTCCGGAAACATTTTCTGAATACACATGTTTAGCTCTTCATTGAGTGGCTGCTTCTGTATAAAGAAAGTGAAAATAATCTTCAATTTAGTTGTTTTCTTGACTTGTAAGCTGACAGCTGCGAAGTTTTAGAGAGCTGACGGTAAGGACAGACACATGAACATATTTATGAATAGTGTATGTAGACCCAGTATTATAGCTCCGGACACATTTTCTGAATACGTATGTTTAGCTCTTCATTGAGAGGCAGCTTCAGTATAAAGAAAGTGAAAATAATCTTCAATTTAGTTGTTTTGTTGAATAACTTACCCCTGCGTTTCAGTATTCATTAATTCGATTTTAAATTTAGCCTCTCTTTACTTACGGGTCAAAAGGAAACGCCATTATGTATCCGTATGGATGGGTTTGAAAAAAAAAAAATCGAAAAAAGGTGATTCGTCTTACGAGGACAAAGGACAAAGAAAATAGTCTACGTTACGGCCACAAGGCCTTCGTCAGGAAAGGAAAGAAAGTGAAGGCTAGATAGGACACATAAAAACTAAATAAAATAAAAACTGGGTACTTCCCTGAAGGCAAGAACCGAAATTCTATCAAAAATCGCTGTCCTGTTGATAAGCGCGTGGCTGAACAGACAGCGACTTCCGCCGCCGGATGTACACAATGCATACTAAGAAACTAAAAAACGAAACCGGAAAATAAACTACCCAACGTGATAAAAGTGGGGACTGGAAATAATAAGGGACAGAATGAGTGGGAGATAAATAAATATGAAATAAAAAAATGTATATGGCATACAAATAGAAGAATAGGATAAGAGTGGAAAGAGTAAAATAGAGCAAGAGAGGAGAGGGTGACCTCAGACAAAGGTGTGAAAAGTGTTGAGACCGGCTGGTTTTAGACACCCCATGCGGTGGATAAGACGGTTCTCAAGCTGTTCTCGGCTGGCAGTGTCAGAGGAGCAGGATCGGATCGCTGTGACCTGGATGTCGATGGGACCATGGTGGTCAGGACCATTGAAGTGTATAGCAACTGGTGTTGACTTTTGCTGAGCGATGTCATTTAAGTGCTGGCTGAATCTGTCCCCAAGTCGTTTGCCTGTTTGGCCAATATAGGTTTTGCAGCAACGTTTACATATGATCGTATAAATGACATTGCGCGATTCACACGTGAAGCTACTAGTGATGGTGTACGTAGCCTTAGGAAAGGACACCTTCTGGGTTGAGATGACATACTTGCACGTGTTGCATCGTGTCCGACCACAGGGTAGTGTGCCAAAGTGAGTGGCATTCTCCTTTGGGAGACGGCTGTGAACACGAAGATCCTTCAAGTTCTTGTCACGTCTATATGCCACCAAAGGTGCTTCACTGAATAATTTTTGGGTCAGAGGCTCTGCTTGGAGGATAGGGAGGTGGCGGAAAAGGATCTGTTTGACAGTAGTACTGTGAGGGTGATGGGTCAAGATTAATTTGACTCTATCCGAAGTGGATTTATGGTGAGGTTTGAGGGCCTCCAGACGAGAGATGGGGAGCACACGTTGGAGAGCAGAGGTGAGAACATGTTCTGGATAAAGTCTGTTACGGAAAAAAATCCAACATCTCATTTGCTCGTAAGTGGAAGTCATCGTCGTCTTGGCATAAACGGCGGAGGCGGAGAAGTTGTGTGAAAAAGGAAGGGAGTCACGACGAGCCCGAGGATGAGAAGAGGTATACAGGAGGTAGCTGTGGGGCATCTGTCGGCTTGTAGTATACTGAGGTATTAAGGCCGGAGGGCGTGATAGAAATAGTAATGTCAAGGAAGTTGACAGATACTGTGGAGACGAGGGAGGTGAACTTGATGGTGGGGTGAAAGTGGTTCACAAAGTCGATGAAGCGGTGTAAATCAGTCTCAGACATATCTGTGAGACCTATGCCATCATCGATATATCTGCGGTAAAACCCAGGGAAAGGACCGGAGTATTGTTGCCATATCTGATGCTCCAAGTGGCCCATGAATAGACAGGCATAGCTGGGACCCATCTTCGTTCCCATGGCAACACCGCTAATTTGGTCAAAAAACTAAGGCTACGTACACCATCACTAGTAGCTTCACGTGTGAATCGCGCAATGTCATTTATACGATCATATGTAAACGTTGCTGCAAAACCTATATTGGCCAAACAGGCAAACGACTTGGGGACAGATTCAGCCAGCACTTAAATGACATCGCTCAGCAAAAGTCAACACCAGTTGCTATACACTTCAATGGTCCTGACCACCATGGTCCCATCGACATCCAGGTCACAGCGATCCGATCCTGCTCCTCTGACACTGCCAGCCGAGAACAGCTTGGGAACCGTCTTATCCACCGCATGGGGTGTCTAAAACCAGCCGGTCTCAACACTTTTCACACCTTTGTCTGAGGTCACCCTCTCCTCTCTTGCTCTATTTTACTCTTTCCACTCTTATCCTATTCTTCTATTTGTATGCCATATACATTTTTTTTATTTCATATTTATTTATCTCCCACTCATTCTGTCCCTTATTATTTCCAGTCCCCACTTTTATCACGTTGGGTAGTTTATTTTCCGGTTTCGTTTTTTAGTTTCTTAGTATGCATTGTGTACATCCGGCGGCGGAAGTCGCTGTCTGTTCAGCCACGCGCTTATCAACAGGACAGCGATTTTGATAGAATTTCGGTTCTTGCCTTCAGGGAAGTACCCAGTTTTTATTTTATTTAGTTTTTATGTGTCCTATCTAGCCTTCACTTTCTTTCCTTTCCTGACGAAGGCCTTGTGGCCGTAACGTAGACTATTTTCTTTGTCCTTTGTCCTCGTAAGACGAATCACCTTTTTTCGATTTTTTTTTTTCAAACCCATCCATCGTATTCCACGTCTTACCGCAGTTCCCCTCCACTTCCTCGATTATGTATCCGTACAATCTTTTAAACTTTGCAGCGCCTGTTTATTCCACAGTACCGGTATTTTTTAGTGAGTTTTTTAATTACTGTTATTTTTTTTTAATCTAAGATTGCCGACAGCACATTCCTGCTAAATTAGTCGTCTTATTCATATAAAATAGAATCGGTTGTTTGAAATAAGGCGGTAGGGTGGTTAGACGCTTTTTGTGTACATTTTTTCTGCGTATTTGTAGTTCAGTTCCCCACCTTTTTTTCAGCTTGTGACTGTGACACTAAACACGCTCTAATGTTCAGGTCTAAATAATGAACAACGATTTCTAAGCCAAGGTGATGATTTCTAAAATTATTCTGTCCATCCTGTATTGTTTATATTGTTAGAGGCGTGCTAGTAGCTTACACTCTCATGTAAAAAGTGCTACAGAAACGACCGCCGCAAGAGAACATTAATGCTTTTATGCAGGCTTCGTGGAAGGAGGCCATCTGCACAGGCATCTCCATATTTCATAAGGAGGAAAAGGGATATTGTGATGATTATGACGATGATGATGATGACGACGATGATGATGAATAGAGCAAGTTTTAAAATGATTGTGATGTCAGCTTTCCAGATATACAGGGACAAATTTCGACTAGTGTTTCGGTGCAAATTTTCTTCAGCGCAAACAACAAAAGGACCTAACAGTTGGACATGAGGCAACATAAAAGAAAGCTAAATTTGTGTAACAACATTAAAGTTAAAAGGGAACAAAATGTAGAGGACCACAAAGAGAGATGACATTGGATAGTCTGACATCGGGGCATAGAAAGAAGTTAACGACTGAATAAGTAATCAACACTGGGAACATTAATTTCTGGAGAGACGTTATCACCTACGCCGGCCGGCATGGTACGAGTACTTGAAGAAAAGCAAGAAGTAACAGGAACGTAAAAGCGTCTGTTATCTGAACATGATGAAAATACATATTATCTAATAACCGAGCTTCCGACTGGCTAAGCGGCTAGAGCTTAGCTTTCCTCTTTCGGCATGGTTACCGGGTTCCAGGATCGAACCCTAGTAGCGTCAAATCCAGTCTACCCAACTGTAAATGGGTACATGACTATGCTTTTGAGTTAAGAAAGGCAAAGGCAGCGAGGAAGGGAATTAGTCACACAACCTCATAAAGTTGGGCCTAGTAATTGGTGAAGTCTCTAACGCTTCACACCCCTACGACATCTGCTGTGGTACTAACTTTGTTATCTAGTGAATGACCGTACCTGTATGGCCAGGTTTGTTTTTCCGTTCTATATCAGGGTTATAACCTGCAGCTCCTCCAGCGGTAAAGTTACCATCTACGCCGTAAAATGTATCTAAAGAGGGTTATGTTGTGATTAAATCTGTAATAGTTCATGGCGTTTTAAATACACCAGTATTTACAAATATAATATTTAAAACCCAGGTCAAACGAGAATTACCGTACTTTTATCTTTTATGATACATTTAGGTCTCATCGAATAAATGTATTGTTAATTAATAGATGTGTTCCTGACAGCAAGGTCTTTAATATTTGGACCTGTGCCCTAATATAACTGACGGACACAGTGTCTAGGTTGAACGGTGCACGCCTCGCTAAAAGGAGGTAAAATTTATTTTTTTTTAAAATACTGTTCATTCTTTCCGCTTCCGGTGGAGCAAGACATTGGTAGGATTCGACGCTGAACAGTGATTATCTCCCTCTCAGTCCCTAGGCATTTAAGTGAATCTGCTTTTTTGTGACCATGATTCGACGCCATACCGTGAGTGATCCTTCCCAAATGCCGTTTGTTTTCTACAATTAAGTCTCTTGTCTGTCTGCGAGTTCTGTTTTTCTTTCTGCGTAGAGTATGGCATTTCAATCTTTAATTATATTTCTGTAACAACATTCCAGTTCATTATCGTTCTATGAGTTATGTACTTCTCTCATCGTAGAGCACGTCATGTCTATCGTCACGTATATTTTTGCAACAAAATTGGTGACGACGTGTTTAACTCTGTAAATGTCATTCTGACCTAGCTGAATTGAGAGCACAAAGTTTCATGCTGACGTTGCTGAAAATGAGAATTGTATCGCGGTTAGTAGTTTTAGCAAGATTGCAGATTACCAAGAATATCCTCGAGAGAAATCGGATCCACACATAAATAAGAATCTTCAACTCAAATGTTAAGTCAGTACTATTATATGGCTCTGAAACACGGAGAAAAACAAAGACAACAACCAAATAGCTACAGACTTTCATAAATGGGTGCTTGCGTAGAATAGAGGGATTAAAATGGTATGACAAGGTTACCAACGTGGAACTGATGACAAGAACTAGACAAATGTCAGTGGAACAAGAGATGAGAAGAAGACGATGGTAATGGATATGACACACACTGAGGAAACCTGTTGATAGCATTACAAGGCAGTCCTTGTTCTGGAACCTCCAGGGCAAGAGAGACAGAGGTAGACCAAGAAGCACATGGAGAAGAGAGCTGGAAACAGAGGTGACAATGGTGAGGAAAACGTGGAAAGAACTTGAGATGATGGCACAGGACAGGAGGGCTTGGCATGTGTTTGTTGAAGGCCTATGCTCCTTGGGGAGCGGAAGGTTATGAATGAAGAAACGGACTTGCCCGCATGGATACGATTAAGGGATGGCTCACACACATTTTATGCCAAACGAAAACAGGCCTGAAACGAGTCTGTGAAAGATACGCAAAGTCTCACCAAGGTTGAATGTTATTCGCATGTCAAAATGTAACACCAAGATGTTTTGTAACAGGTTAAGGGAAAACGCGTTAGCGGTGAGCCTGGACTTCATTAAAGAAAATGTCACTTAAGATAATTTATGGTAATTAGAAGCATAAAGCTAAAATGTTTAACCCAGCAGAATGCAGAAGAGAACAGCATTAGCAGCGAAGACATATTCATTTCCCACATTCAAATCACAATGAGATACATGCTCGGATTGCTGTCGATTAGATCCAGAGATGCGATGGCCCAGGCAAAAGTCTATATGCGGGTAACCACCGAAAAAAGACACACTGCTACACGAAAACGTAGCTGGCATCAAAGGAGCAAGAATCAAGAGGGGGATGTCATGGATTGCACAGGTTATTCGTCTTCCACTACACATTACTGGACACAAGTATTTCGGCCTTTATTTCGTCTATACTTGCTGATAGGAAAGTTATATTAGTGATTGCGTCTTTAAACTGTCTGAGTCGTCCACTGGTCCTATATACCATAGTTGTGTGAGTGTCATGGGAATGACCTCAGCCAATAATGCACATTTTTAGGGTGCAAAATTGGCTGAACGTCCTTTCACGTTGTACTGTCACAGCAAGGCGATGGCGCCGTTTGGTTGATCCTAGGTTCGATTCCCGGTAAGCCTATCACTTATATTTTCTTTTTTGTTGTCTAGTGTCATCATTTATGTCCAACGAGTACCTGTTAATTACCTTTATTCATTTATGTACTTATTTATTTGAAGAAGAAGAAGAAAAATCATGTTGCCTGTCTACAGTTAGGTATCAGAAGTATGAACTTAAGATATAAACTCACGTACCCCAAGCTTTCCCAACCGCGTCAATTTTTTTATACCAAAAATAAACACCACTAAAAGTATGGAGAAGCTACCATTTTATGAAGAAAAAAAAAAAAACAATTTTAAATTTCCATTTACCATGAAAAGGTAGCGCAATGGTTAGTGCACTAGCCTCCGAGCTCGGTGGTCCATGGTTCGATCCCCAGTTGAGGTGGGATTTTTTAGACCGTAAACGGCACCGGGGTCGACCCAGCCTCATGAATTGGGTACTAGAGCAACTCTGGGAAGGTCAAAGGCGGCCGGCGTGATGCTGACCACATCAACCCTGGTACGATGTATGGGCAAGAAAATATGGACCTAACACTATATTCCCAATATGCCTCAATGGGCGTGTCACGGGATCCTTGACCTCCTTTTTAAAAAACAATGTAAAAGTAGTCCAATTGCAGATACTGCCGTAGGGGAGTGAAGTGTTAGAGACTTCATTATACTAGTATAATCAAGCATCGAGAGGTGGGGGGGGCAGTTCCCTTCCTCGGTGCTTTTTCCTTCCCTAACTCAAGAGCAAAGTCAGGTACCCATTTACAGCTGAGCAAACTGGAGCATGTCGACTGTGAATCGAAACCGGCACTGTTGTCACGAGAGATCAGCGCTCTAACCACTCTGTCAATCGGGCGAGTAGAGGTAATGCCATAACAAATAGCTGTAATTGAATATACTATGTAAAATTATAAATTCTGTCGTCATATATAGAGTTTCTTAATGACACTTTTGTAACCTATGTGAAACAATAGCTCCACCTTTTCGGAAAAATACGGAAATGTACGCACTGCACCGTGAAAACTAAATTTTAAACACACATTAAAATAGCGCGCATGCTTTAAATTTTTTCATGGCACATTGTTCTATGTGTTAAAACATTCACATTAGCTTTTCGGGAAAATACGGAAACGGCGCGCAATGTACTATGCTTTCAATGAACTTTATCATGAGCACCCATTATAATCATCCCTTATATGGCCAATTATCTACTTTATTCGGATTTCACAAATTTCTTATTTCTTCGCAAATGACGGAGACGTTTGATAATTTAGTTCCATATTACAATAGTCACACTATACCTTTTCGTGTTTTTATTTATTTATTTATTTTTTTTAATTTTAACTTTTGAAACGCATCTTTCCTTAGTCAATAATGAACTCTTGACTTTCACGAAAGTATTTGCCTATGACTTCAACGAATTCTCGCATCTGCCTTCCATGAGTCTCTCTCTCTCTCTCTCTCTCTCTCTCTCTCTCTCTCTCTCTCTCTCTCTCTCTCTCTCTCTCTCTTTCTCTCTCTCTCTCTCTCTCTCTCTCTGAGACTTAATGTGTCTGTATGTGTGTGATTAAGTGTGTCTCTATGTGCGTGATTCTTCAAGTTTCCATTTTGGAGAAGCACGCCATGTTCTGCCTATACTTATAATTTGGTGTATTTTCACGCTCTTTTGGTCAATGATTACTAAATAGTGTTTCTTCCCTTGAATGCTTTTAAAAACTGTCAATATAGTAAATAGTACGGAAGTTATGTAATTTGGAAGTGCTTGGCCGCTTTTTACGGGGAAAACCGGTTCGCGTCCCTCCAGGAACCCAAATACGGATGAGAGACTTGGCCAGGCCGGCCAAAGTAAAAAGGAGATATCATCTCCTATGCTACGCTTAAAGGCGAAATTTAGGGTGTCCATAAAGTCCTTGTGAAACTTTAAACTTTAATAACTTGGGATCCACACAAGATAGAAGCACACTGTAAACGATATAAAAACATAATTGATTAAGTTTTAACACAAGACAGTAAAAAATTTTAGGCTTAAACATAACTGCCATCTTTCGTGACACATCCATCATTCAGTCCAATCTTCCGACACACTTGGCAACCCTTTTCTTTTACTGTCACCATTTTCAATCAGTTACAGGATCTGGAAAACAATCTATTACTTCAAGATTGATAATATTAGCATTTAACAAATTATAAACTATGTTTTTATATGATGTTTACATCGTGCTTTTGTCATGTGTACATCACAAGTTATTAAAGTTGCACAAGTACTGTTTAGACACGTACATATACTTTACAGTTTATTCTATTTTTATCACATTTTGACAGATCTTTAAAATCCCATTAAGGCCCAAGAGCTTTTGGTAAATGGGAAGGATAGTGGAACAAGGTCCGCCATTTTGCCCGAATGTTATCTATACGGATTAGTAACTGTATCACTTCGACACATTGCAAAACACCCACTATTAAACTAAACAAAATCCAATTAAAATGAACGAAAAATATACATTTCAACATCTAATGGGTTACAATTATGATATAAAACGCCTCAAATTTATAATTCCATAATAAATCGTGCTCACGAAATGTATGTTACGTGCAAACACACCGCACTACACACCACACGGATTCACAATATGGCAGCGTCTAGTTCACCGTCCTTCCCCTCGGCCGCGCTGTTACAATACTTACTTCATCGTTCTTCTTCTACCCTGTGATGTTGAGGTTTGCCAGCGAGTGCGCCATACTATCCTGTCGGCTGTCTTCCTCTTGGCCTGGTTCCAATCTAGTCCATGGTCCTTCAGAGACTGTCTAATGTTGTCCTCCAAACGAACTCTAGGTCGTCCTGGAGGTCTGGATCCCTGGCTTTTGGTTTTTACCATATTTGCCGTGGCAGCCGATCTTCTTCCATTCTGCAGACATGGCCAAACCATCGTACCGCTTGGGTCTGCAGGGACTGGGTTCTGAATCCATGACTCAGGATATCTCATACGAAATGAATGTCCATGTGGAACCGAAATTCAGACCCCTGAACACATTCTCCAAAACTGCTCAACCCATGATGATCCACGACGTCTGACCGGGCCAGAGGGGGTTGAGCTCAAGCAGAAAATACTGAGCTGCCGCGCCAACCTGGAAAAGACTGGACTTCGTCCTGGCGACAGGCCTGCAGATTTAGCATGATTACAAGCTGCGCGTCCGACTGACAGAGTGGTTAGAACGCAAAGGTGCCGGGTTCGAATCACGGTACCGACACGCTCCAGCTGTAAATGAGTACCTGACTTTGAGTTAGTGAAGGAAAAGGCAGCGGGGAAGGCAACTGGTCACCCCGTCTCTCAATAGGTAGAAAGGGTAAAGGATCCCGTTACACGCCCATTGAGGCATATTGGGAATACGGTGTTAGGCCCATATTTTCTTGACCATCGGAACACTAGAGCTGATGTGGTCAGCATCACGCTGTTCGCCTTAACCTTCCCGCAGTTGTTCTGGTACCCAATTCATTAGGCTGGGTCGACCCCGGAGCCGTTTGCGGTCTAAAAAAATCCCACCTCAACTGGGGATCGAACCATGGACCACCGAGCTAGGAAGCCAGTGCACTAACCCCTGCGCTACCGCGGCTCCAGCTGTAAATGAGTACTTGACTTTGAGTTGAAGGCAGCGGGGAAGGGAACTGGTCACCCCGTCTCTCGATGCTGGACCTAATATGGTGAAGTAATATGGTGAAGTAATATGGTGAAGTAATATGGTGAAATTCACTCCCGTACGGCTGTGTCTGCTATGGGACTACCTTTACCTTTACAAGCTGAACGGAGAAGAAGAAGAGTCCATGACGTCTCGTCTGGTTGCGGACCATAACTATTCTTGTTACTTCAATCACTTTTCTCAGATACTTCATTTCTGAGGTTTGAAGCTGGCTTTTGTGGGTTGTAGTCATTGCCCATGATTTGCATCCATAAGTCAAGAAAGAGCTTTTACAATTAAACACAATATGTTTTACCATGCTCTTTGTTTTTAAGTCCACAAAACGCTGAGTTTTGTGGTGTACTAGTGAGCGGGCTGTGACTGAGGGGCAACAGGCGATGTATATTTAGTTTTTTCATCGGCGGCTTCGCGAAGTGTTAAACAGGCGTTTATCTGCGTATGAAATAACCCATACATGACCCAGTTGACATTAATGCGTGTTTCATATAAATTAAAATTTTTAATACATGATGTGTCATATGTGAGAAGAGACTGACCTTAATGAGTTTTTTAAAAACCGCCAGTAAGAATCTTGGGATACAATACAGATGGAGCTAGCCACTTCACCAGGATAAACATAAACAAATAAGATTACTATAGAAACTCACCCGTGTGTTACCGAGGCCCGAAAGTGGAGCTAAGAATAGTAACACTGTTCCCTGCGATATCTGTCGTAAAAAGCGACTAATGACAGTTGGACATGGGGTTGATTATTCCATCCTGTGAAAAATGTTAAACCACAAAAAAAAATTTCAACAGGTCAGCTAAGGAAAATAAAACTCATATCCAAGACCGGAGAGGGTCTTCTGGCAGGGAGGCATACGACGCAACACAGAGAAAGCCAAAGGGAGTCTGTGTTGCCGACTAACCTTCTTTCTTCTAGGACAGTGTTTCCCAACCTTTTTCGAGTCGCGACCCCCTTTTATAATAGCCAAGTAACCTGCGACCCCGCCGCCACATTTGCATAAATAGGCATTTTTAATTGGGTAAAGAAAACACATTAAAAATAGATTTTTCAGAATATAATTCTAACCTAATATTTCTTCTTCTTCTTCTTCGTTCGTAATGAAAAGGACGTTGGGTGCGCTGTGTCCGTTTACAGCGAAGCTGCGATATTTGCGCCTTTCGGCCGACATATCCGACTTCAGCACGGCATTTTTTGGGACCGGGTTAGCCTTCTTTCTTCGATCCCTACTCACTCAGCCAGACTGCAGTGATGCAGCCTGTTTCCAGGACCACCACTTGGAGGTGGAGTAGGGTCTTGGTCAGCTCTGGTTCGCTGACCCTGACGCAAGCAGTCTAGCTATGGGTCGCTGACTGCATTCCTCACTGTTGACGCGTCTTACCTAACCTAATATTTAATTAACCTAATATTTAATGCGATGATTGTACTTGCATCTGGGCAACCAGCTTCAAAATTCGCGGCTGAGTGTTTGTTAAAGCCAACCTCATGTCATCCTCAACATTCAGTCTGTTTCTTGCCTTTGTTTTGATATGAAGAAGCGTTGAAAATCCACTCTCGCAGAGATATGTAGAGGCAAATGGAAGTAAAACTCGAAAGGCAAGCATGGTGACATTTGGATATGACTGATACATAGCACACCAGAACTGAGTCAGCAATTTTTCATAAAACAAATTACGTACCGAGGAATCGTTCCGCAGATTCAAGAATTCATCCTGTACTTCATCGGGAATGCTGGCTACATTCAGGGAATCAGAGAATGGGTTTCGTACCAGTGCAGCTTCTTCTTCTGTAAGCTCAGGGAAGTAGCGCTGAAATTCCTTTTCAAGGGATTCAAGGTGCCCAGTAATCTCCTCCTTCAGATTCTCATCCAGTTCACCTTCAGATTCCTCTACCACAATGCAGAGTTTTTCAAACATGGCAATGTTTCCAAGATTTACTTTCCGACGCCAGTTTTGCAGCTTGGATACAAATGCATGAAGATTGTCTTGAAACTGGATAATGTGTGTTTCCTTTCCCTGAAGTTTCAGAGGTTCAGCTTATTTAGCTGGTCTAAAATGTCTGCTAAGTAAGCAACTCTTTTCTTCCAAGCTTCATCATTAAAGTTAGCCACAAGGTCATGTTTCCCTTGCACTTCCAGGAACAACTTGATTTCATCTTTCAACTCAAAGACACGATTGACAACATTTCCTTTCGACAACCAGCGTATAGCAGTGTAGAAAAGAAGAACCTCGTGATCAGAATTCATGTCTTTACAGAGTTCTTTAAACAGTCGGGTGCTGAGGGCTCCAGATTTGATGTAATTCACAATTTTGATCAAAGAATCAAGTACCTCTTGCAGAGGAGCTGGAAGAGTCTTACTGGCAAGAGCATATCGGCGAATCATGCAGTGAATGCCCTTTGCTTGGGGAGCATGTCCTTTCACTTTTGTCTGAAAGCGCGACTTTGACCCTAGCTTAGCTGGTGCTCCATCTGTACAAACCCCACAGACGTTTTTCTACTGTAGTCCTCCAGTTTCAAAAAAAGGTATTTATCTTCTCCATAATATCTTCACTTTTGTAGTAGTTTCAAGTGCACTACAAAACAGGAACTCTTCTTTGATGTCATCTGAATGAATATATTTCACGAAGACAAGCAACTGAGAACATGAACTTACGTCCGTTGATTCATCAACTTGAAAAGAAAACAATGGAGAAACTTTGATTTCATTCAAAACCTGCTCTTTCACGTCTACGGACATATCTGAAATGCGCCTCTGAATAGTGTTATTGGACAGAGATATTTGTCGCATCTTTATCTCGCTGGCTTCCCCAAGAATTAACTTCACCATCTTCAACATGCAGGGTTTGATGAGCGTTTCTCCAATCGTGTAAGGTTTTTTTTTGTTTGGCAATTTCCAATGCGACTTCATATGATGCTTGCACTGCTGCTGTGCTCTGTTGCTGAAAACTTCCTGTAGGATCAAGTCTCTGACGTCTGAGACCATGTTCATGGCGTCGAAAGAACTCCAAATCATTTTTAGTATGTTCTGAATGCTTTGTCTCTAAGTGACGTTTGAGTTTTGAAGGTTTCATAGATTCAGCACTGAGAACAACATTGCACAAAACGCATTGTGGCTTCTCTATGCCATTGCTGATCAAGGTGGTAAAGCCAAATTTTAGATAGTCTTCTGAATATTTACGTTTTTTCTCCATGGGTACGGATTTCTGAAAATATAAATAAAAATTAATTCTTTTTCACGAAAAAAAAAATTTCTATTTGTATTTTTATTATTTATTCGCGTTTCACGAATTTTATCAATTGTAATTGTCATGCCAGCATCTTCCAGCATAATCCACATCAAGCCGAGAACGAAAAAGAACATATAACCAATTTTTATCAAATCGAGAACGTTAAGGAACATCCCCATTTATCAGTAAAAAAGTATAAAAGGGGAACCCCAACACAACCCCAAGAATGCAGCAAAGCGCCAAGGCAGCACAGCGAGAAGAAAGACACGACGCTCACAGCCTCAAGAGGACCCGGGGAAGAGGAACCCCAAGGGAAACTAACACGGTAGAATGCCTGAATAAAAGTATAGTTCTAAACTACTTTATGGGGAAGTCCTGGAGACAGGACAGTAATATTTTTTTTTAAATAAATGTTTAATAATGTTTAGCGTTAGTCACTTGGCTCACTATTTTATTAAAATAATACACCTATTAATACTAATAATATAACAATAAAAATATAAATAAATAATTAGCCAAATAAATTGTTTTCCGTCGGGAAACGATAATAGCGATGCAGAAAGCCGACCGACAGCACGGACTGATGACGACCTACTGACGCTCTTTAGATTTTAGAAAGTTGAAGCAGTAGCTAACCCGCGCTCGATAGCGAGTGGCTGGTTTCCATCATGGCGCCAACTAAAGGTGGTTGACTATTGGCGAACTAAGTTCGCGCCAGTTTGCATCAGACGGCCCATCGCGGACATTATTGAATTGCATCATTGCAAAGATGGCGGCGTCAGCAAAACATACGGGGTGATCTTCAACTGCGTTAAGAGAGCAACTCACCTTTATTCGACGGTCCGTATTCGACAGTCTGTTATTCAAACATCGAGACACCGATTAAAAATGAATTTTGATATTGAATTTTGCATCATAGTGAATATTTTTTTCAGTTTACTATTTGTAACATAGAATTTTATTCTAATGATAACACTGCATTTGTATATTTTATTTTTCGGGATTGAATCAAGGTCCGCCGCAGCGGAAATTTGAAAAAAAAATATTAAAGGCCCGCCATAGAAAATAATTACAATAATATAAAATGTGTAATATGTATGAACACGGCGGGCTTTTAATATTTTTTAAGTATCCGCCGCGATGGACAGAGTACTCTTGGCCATTCATACTCTGTAGATAAGCCCCTATTATAACGATTTTGAAACAGATGTGAGTTCAGTAATTATTTGCCTTTCTGCATGTGCAATTATTAGTAAGGCGCTGTCCATTGCTGCTTGGTACTAGTCTCTTAGTTGTCCCATCAGACTATGATATGCCATTCTCTCGTTCATTACTGTGGTGGCCGCATTGATCCAAGTTTCATCTAAATAAACACAAAATCATAACAATCTCTCTCATTTCTCTGACCTCGCGTAAATATTTCCTTCTCATTGCAACTATATATGAGTCGCTTCTCACAAATAAGGTTTTCTACCACCAACATAATTTCTAAAATTGAATCCCAAACTACCTAATCAGTCCTCCATAGCGTAGATTTGGAAATTTCAATGTCAAAAATATTCTTTCTTACTCAAATTTTCAATTTCCTTAAAAGTCACTGCCCTCATATATTGTGAAACATATTGCAAATTATCTCTGCGGATCAATTCTCTGTCAAAATTTTCACCACTCTTGGCCTATTTTTCGTGTGTAAAAAACACTGGAAATTAATTCAGATGTCGCTATCCAGACGGTGCAATGAATCGTTTTGCTTATCCCCAAGGCATGGAATAGTAGGTTTGAAATAGAATGATATAGTTTTCAT
This sequence comes from Oreohelix idahoensis, assembly GCA_024509875.1. Classification (NCBI taxonomy): domain Eukaryota; kingdom Metazoa; phylum Mollusca; class Gastropoda; order Stylommatophora; family Oreohelicidae; genus Oreohelix; species Oreohelix idahoensis. Next base: position 177,128 of record JAMPIV010013748.1, on the reverse strand, counting down.
CGAGTAGCTTCATTGCAGAAATACTTTAAAATCCTATTTGTGATTTGCTGTAATGTCATAACATGTACTCGCAGACTCATTTTTCCTACTTAGCCACACAATACTTTTTGTAGACACGCCACTGATTGACAATGTGTGCGTAAAACCGGAAATAAACTGTTTTATGTTCAAGAAGTACAATTTCACGCAAAAATCATGCCAATTTCTTGATAAACCAAAAGTCGTATAATTTACTGTAGACATTTCAATATGTGTGATGTGTGCTGGCAAGTAGGATTTTATATTATATCGCAAAGAAACAAAAATTGAAACCAATGGCCGCATTTTAATGAAAAATTTAATTCATAGGGTCTATACCATTTCAAATTTACACACAAAATTTCACTTATATGCGTTATATATTCGCAGAGATATAGCATTTTGAAGTTGGGCAAAGCTAGTGAAACGTGCTATAGTAGAATATTGCAGTGTAGCCATATTAAAATTAATAAGTGTTGAAAACCTTCGTGGTGAAATTTCCTATACAAATAATTGCAACTAAAAATAACCGCATCGACCAACCAGAAAACACTTTGCGACCCCCTTGGGGGTTCCGACCCACAGGTTGGAAACTCAGGTTCTGGGAGAACCTCCAGATTTGGCACCTGGAATATTCGAACATTGAACGAACAAGGGAAAACGGTACATGTGGCAGCAGAAATGAGGAGTTATAAGATAGTTATCCCGGGACTCTGCGAGACAATTTGGGAGGACCAAACAATCCCTATTCCGGAATCCCCAGGGTAAGAGAAGTAGAGGGTGAACTGGAGACAGACATAAACGGGGTGAAGAAGGCAAGGAAAGAGTTTGAACTGATGGCACGTGACAGGAAGACCTGGCATAAGTTTGTTGAAGGTCTACGCTACTTTTGGAGATGAAAGGTGAAAGAAGAAGACTACAGAAACCGGCGCTGCAGGAATACATCAAATCATTTGTTACAGACTCCATGGACGGTGATCAACTGCAGTGACGCACTTGTGAAGAAAAAAAGACAGAAGAATTTCAATAAATACATTCAGAAAATGATTGCGTAATGTTTTTAGCGCAAGTAACATACTGAATGTATCACAATTTCTGTTAGAATCGTCATCACTAGACCGTCTTACAGGATCGTGAAGTGTGCAAGTCTAGAGAGTCATTGGTGCAGTTTGTTATTAATTTATTCATTCCATTGATCTCCTTTTTCACTCCTTACGGATCGTGAGCCACCATTGCAGCTGCACACCTCCCCTATTGCAAGAAGCCAGTTTCATAGTACATGCTCCTGCAGCAGTTGTTTCTGTAACAATTAGTTTTACATGTTGAAGTTTCTAACCCCTTTCTCAACATCTCATTAGTCGCCCTGTACGACATGTATGAGCGAATAGTAGTTCTATTCCTTCCCAGTCCCCTCGGAGACCACCATCAACTACACGGGTCACAGTTTGATAAACAGGTTGTAAAATAATATGTACCGGTATGTAAGTTAAGTGGCGTAAAAAGGGGGCTGAGGGGGGGAGGTTCTCTCCCCCCGGTGAAAACCAATATCGGGCATTATTATGACAGTACTGCACTCTTTAAAAATCTACTTGCAAGGATAATATAATTGTATGTGTGTATGTTTTTTAGGGGGCGAGGGGGATACGAAAAGAAAGATCCGCCCCAGGTGTCAATTAATTTAAGTACGCCCCTGTGTAGGTTATTTAAAATAGTATATGTTAAAGTTATCATAACATGTTTAGCATGTAACTAATTGGCCTATATTGTTATTCGATAGATCTGTGATGACTGTATACATATTTAGAATTTTTGTTGTTGCATAAAAGACTACAGTTCAGGTTTGATATAAAACTATGTGGTGTGAACGACAGTTTGTGTATGACCTTCGGCGTTGGTGTAGCTTTTAGGGCTTCAGGCTAGCAGATGGATAATGTTAGTCCTTTTCAGGACTTAGTATCTATCAACGCTGACCGGGCTTCAGTTAACAGAGTTCACTTATTTTTGGCAAATGCGCTCTGATATAACCAAATAGGTTGAAAGAAACACGCCTCGCCACAAGAAGGAAAAAAAAAGACAGTTTGTGTACTTGTCCAATATAAACGCAATACATACAGACAACAAGATAACCTTTGCCAGTTTGATACACGGTATGCAAACACCTTCAACGATAGTGAATCTTATCTGGGGTGATACCTGCTGTTTATTGGGGTCAAGTGTTGTCTAATATCTAATATTAACCACTGGCTACTTTACAGGTTTTGTCCAGAGTAACAGCCACTGTCCAGGACGCGTGGATTTGACTTTGTATTGTATTGGCCCGTTCTGTCCAGGTAAGTTAAAACCTACATTCAGTAGTCATACTTCCTTAGGTATCGGGTTCGCTCCCAGTACAGGGAATATAATTGATGGAGATTTGTTTTTTTCAGAACCAGTGCTTCCTAATGGTGTCATACTCCCCCCTGATCTTCTGGATAGTGAGATCGGATGCCAAGACTTCGCGGGTAAGGTTGAAAAAGAAGGAGATCCCGTGTGCAAGTTGCGCGCGGTAAAAATCCTTCGGCAGTTGGAAATCGTAAAGAGTAGGCTATACGGCCGCTGCCCTGGCAAAATAAAAATAAAAATTAGGAAACCTACCCACCAAAAAAATATTTATAGAATGTGTGATTCTTTTATACACACATTGGGATCCTCGCCGGTGCTACGGATGTCTTGCACTGTGCTGAGATCCTCCTTGTGTGATCTAAGGGAGGAGATCGGAGCACTGATGGAGTTGTCCGTGTGCAATGAAGATCGTCCTTAGAAACCAAACCAAACTTTTTTAGTTATGACCACTTTCACTGTTACTGCGTTTAATTCGGCTCCCTTCTGTCAAGGTAAACTACAGCTTAATATTCAATGGCTTGACTGTTCTTACTTACTCAGTCCTGTTGACCCGCTCTGTCAGAGTAAATTGAAGCCTATTGTTCAATGGTTATGCTTAGTGCCCTAGATGAATGGGCACTAATGAATGAATCTAGGGCACTAGTTATGCTGTACTTAGTCAGCCCTGCTGCCGTACAGTGTACTGTGATAATTTTGGCCCTCTGTCAGATTAAACTAGAGCTTAGCATTCAATGGGCTATACTTTCTGATTACTTCTGATCTCTCCGTGTATTAGTCAAGTACGTTTCAGCTCCTGGAGGAACACATGTCCACTATAAAAGTAGCACCAAGCATCGATCGTTGTACTGTATCAAATTTCTGCCCAGTTCTGTAAAGGTAAATTGTAACCAAACCTTCATGTGTTATGTTTACTTAGCCCTGTTTCACTTGCTGGAGTATGGGGCCATAATAGTTCTCTATATCAAGCAGGTTCTGTTCTGTGCGCCAGTTGTTTTAGTAGTGAGATAGACAGACCTTAAGGTCTTTTATATTTGGACATGCGCCCTAATATAACCGACTAGGTTGAATGGAACGCGCCTCGCCAAAACGAGGCAAAAATAAAATAAAAAATAAAAAGTGTAGTTTCTGCCAGTTCAGTTCAATATTCCAGAGTTTTCGCAAAAGTTTGTCATTATGTTGTGAACGATCTTTGCAGTTTGTGTTTCAGATTGTGCCTACTTAGTCCGGTTCTCTTTTGCTGGAACTTGGAACTATAACAGTTTTATGTCACCAGGTTCAGTTTTGTGCGCCAGTTGTTTTAGTTTCTGCCACTTCAGCTCAATATTCGTAAGTTCTAACCAATTGTATCATTATGTCGTGAGCGATCTTTGCCGTTTGTGTTTCAGATTCCAGTCCAGTACTTGTCTAACAATACTGAATTATTTTCTGTGTAATATATCCTACCCATCTTCATTTTTTTTCTTGTTGAGGTGATCACTGGCCCAAGACAGTTTACATGTTGTTTGATGTGTAGTGCGAGCGTATGATGAGTTGAGTGTGGGTGCGAATGAAGACGCGAATGTGTTTAGGCTCGTATAGATGTAGATCCTGCAACCCATACTCTCACATGCAGTAATCAAGGATGCTTTGACACTGCAGGCATGTTTCAAGACATTTATTGACGGGAACACACATAATATCAACAGGAACAGTCAGTGTAACAAGGTCATGCTGACCTGACATCGATAGGTATACATTTGGCATTCAAAAAGGTAAACATCAGAATAGACGTGCATGGTCAATAGCAAAGTTCTTCAATAATGACAGTTCGTAGCGTCGCCCTTGGCGTCTCTGACTAAACGCGTCAGATGCCTTAGTTACCTTGACACACAGGTGCAACTTGGCACTCCCGCCAATTGCACATATCAGGCTGTAGTATAATAGCCGGAAGCACAGGCCTCGTCCTAACGTCGGCCGTGTACTTCTGTTAAATAGGTTATCACAACCCTGCAGTAATACTTATTGTAGATAGAAGTTCCGCCAATCTGCGGCTCCCACAATATATCTTCGTCACTGGATTTCTGGACAATATAAGACTAACAGTCTTGGATGGCTACCTCGAGCACAAATATATAAGTTCTGAAATGGCGGATCCGTGAACTGCTGTTCACCCTAGGTAATCCTTTACATGTTCTGCCACCGAAAAGCGTAATAATGCATAAAGGTCGGTATTACCTGGTAAATGAATCCTCAGAACTACACAAGGAATTCTGTCGTCATCCCGACGCACAGAGATTCACTGGGGAAAACTGCCATAGCAGTTACTTCGAAGATTCTCCCCGAAAAACAATGGACTCTTGGTCCCTTCAGAAAAACAGGACCTCCCGGCTTCCCGGAAGTATATCTCACTCCGGCTTAAAAAAGTTCCCATAGGCCCACGCCGAACTTGTTGACCCTAAAGGTCAAACACAATGAATGAATAAACATATCGTTATTGAGCAATGAAGATTACAGTAGGGTATACTAATTACTAGCCCCTTTTTGTTCGAATGAAATCTGTTGCAAAATCAGCTTCCTATACTTTTTATTTTTCCTTTTCGCTCCCAACAGCGTATGGAGCCACAGTTGAGTGTCCTCACGCAGTGAGCGTGTATCAAAAAATTAATGTGCTCTTGAAAAGATAGTTTCCGTAGCAATGATTTTTATATGATGAGGTAGCTAGCTCCATGCACATTCTCATATTAACCTGCCTTACGATATGCCTGAGGGAGCATTAGTCCTATTTATTCTTAGTTTCCCCTGGGACCCCCCGGGAACTACACGGGGCGCATCGTTAGCGTGTGATTACGCATTTATGGAGATGTTTCTAACATGCATATATAACTTGTATTCCCCCATTTCCATTACATGTCTTTTGATCACTTTTAAGACTATATCTAATTCCCTTCCTCGTGTGTTCTTCGGTCGCACTCTATTTCGTGTTACCTTGAGGATTCCAGAATAAAGATACCTTTTAATATTATCAGCTGGCTTCCTCAATGTGTGGGAATTAAAATGGACGTAATCGTGAACACAGTAAAGAGATGATTACAGAAACATAACATTAAAGACCAGATGTGTTAAATTATTTTCAGCGTTTTTGCAAACGAGGGTAGCCGCTGTGAATTTTCTTTATTTCTGTCTGTCCGTCTGTCTGTCTTTTTTTCTTTCTTTCTTTAACGCTCTTAACTTCACTTTTAAATGTTAAGCGTCTTTCCAGAACGATTACAAAAGTTTTAGTGCCTGAAATATAAATGTTAATTCGTCCTCCGCCCATCCGTAATGTTATCCCAATGACATAACAGGTTTATTATTAACTATTATACGATTCGGTAGGCTACTTATTTTTGTATACAAGATTAAAATTAACAACATATTTTCATTCCTCCTTTGTTGAATATAAGCAGTAGTTTCTATCATTTTATACTGAGATAAATAATGAAACACGAGTGTACTGTACCGGTAAAAGTTAGTTGCTTATCGTTTACAGGACGTGGCAATCAACCCCAGCTTTTATTGGCTGTTTGTGATTTTTCTAGGTAATTTTTTCATTCAGTAGTTTGCCATTGCTTTCTGAACAGTACCGGTACGGTACTATAATATGATCAATGGGATTTCCGTCGTAAGTCGATGATAGCCTTTATTGATTGTCGATTAACGTGGATTGGATTGAAGACATAATACAAACCACCGCTTTTTGGTCAGAATTGACATTGAAACAGATGAAGTTCGAAACACTGAAGTCAGCAGAATTCAGTATGCATCTGTTACTTCAGCGTGTTTAATTTAAGCTTATTGGCTGATGTCCTTTTTTCCCCTTGTTTCAGATTTGGTGCTGGTAACTGATTCTGTGGGACTTGAAGGTGGTATTTGAAAAAGCAAAGAAGCGGCTGACTTTCTCAGCATGCAGAATTTATTAGCGTTTGGCGTGATTTTTGGTCTGATGCTGGCTTTAGGTGAGTTTATGGTACAGAGAAGAAATTACTTGCATGCAACATATATTTCACACTGGAAGAGATCCCAGCACCAATATATTATTTTCACTGAAATCATTAAAAAAAAAAATCTTATACTGTCTTAATAAACACGTCATGCATATTCCTTCTAGCTCCGTGTGGAACATAGAGACACCAATGAAGCTAGTCCTCTTGCAGGATACCTACACAAAGCTATCACATGCTATTGTAATGGTGGTGTCTGCAGCAATTTGCTTTCATGATGAGCTTGCCAGCCTCATATTAGTTGCTTGTATGATGGGCCTGATGGAGCAATAACTCTATTCTTGTTTGTTTGATCGTTTTGATCTCATCAGAGTCAGCTATGGGACCACCTTTACCTAACCGTTTATTTTCCTTTTCTATGTGTGACTTTTTCTTATACAGGGCATTGAGTATTTTACATCAGTCCTCTCAATTTACCCCGTTTTTCAATTGTTCATTTATATTGGTTTCCTCCTTCATTCAGAAACTAAGATTATGCGCATAAATAACATTGTTTATCTCTATTCCTCTCTGTGCAGAAACTCTCCAGTCCTCTTTATTGATTATTTATTTGGAGAGTTAAATACATCTAGTAACTATGCAGGTTGAGCCTGTATATAGTGCACGACCTTCACGTTCTGTTATCAGTATCTCGTGATAGTGGTCATATGATAACCTGTTTAAAAATGAGTCACAGATCGTTATGACCTCAGATTGTTTTCTTCTGTGTAATTCTGTATTACTGTTATCATCATTGGCAGAGATTGTTTTCTTCTGTGTAATTCTGTATTACTATTATCATCATTGGCAGAGATTGTTTCCTTCTGTGTAATTCTGTATTACTGTTATCATCATTGGCAGAGATTGTTTCCTTCTGTGTAATTCTGTAATCATCATTGGCAGAGATTGTTTCCTTCTGTGTAATTCAGTATTACTGTTATCATCATTGGCAGAGATTGTTTTCTTCTGTGTAATTCTGTATTACTGTTATCATCATTGGCAGAGATTGTTTTCTTCTGTGTAATTCTGTATTACTGTTATCATCATTGGCAGAGATTGTTTCCTTCTGTGTAATTCTGTATTACTGTTATCATCATTGGCAGAGATTGTTTCCTTCTGTGTAATTCTGTAATCATCATTGGCAGAGATTGTTTTCTTCTGTGTAATTCAGTATTACTGTTATCATCATTGGCAGAGATTGTTTTCTTCTGTGTAATTCTGTATTACTGTTATCATCATTGGCAGAGATTGTTTCCTTCTGTGTAATTCTGTAATCATCATTGGCAGAGATTGTTTCCTTCTGTGTAATTCAGTATTACTGTTATCATCATTGGCAGAGATTGTTTTCTTCTGTGTATTTCTGTATTACTGTTAGTCATCATTGCAGAGATGGCAAATTTCTTCTGTGTAATTCTGTTATCATCATTGGCAGAGATTGTTTCCTTCTGTGTAATTCTGTAATCATCATTGGCAGAGATTGTTTCCTTCTGTGTAATTCAGTATTACTGTTATCATCATTGGCAGAGATTGTTTTCTTCTGTGTAATTCTGTATTACTGTTATCATCATTGGCAGAGATTGTTTCCTTCTGTGTAATTCTGTAATCATCATTGGCAGAGATTGTTTCCTTCTGTGTAATTCTGTATTACTGTTATCATTGGCAGAGATTGTTTCCTTCTGTGTAATTCTGTATTACTGTTATCATCATTGGCAGAGATTGTTTCCTTCTGTGTAATTCTGTAATCATCATTGGCAGAGATTGTTTTCTTCTGTGTAATTCTGTATTACTGTTATCATCATTGGCAGAGATTGTTTCCTTCTGTGTAATTCTGTAATCATCATTGGCAGAGATTGTTTTCTTCTGTGTAATTCTGTATTACTGTTATCATCATTGGCAGAGATTGTTTCCTTCTGTGTAATTCTGTAATCATCATTGGCAGAGACATGTTTTCTTCTGTGTAATTATTACTGTTATCATCATTGGCAGAGATGTTTTTCCTTCTGTGTAATTAATCATCATTGGCAGAGATTGTTTCCTTCTGTGTAATTCAGTATTACTGTTATCATCATTGGCAGAGATTGTTTTCTTCTGTGTAATTCTGTATTACTGTTATCATCATTGGCAGAGATTGTTTCCTTCTGTGTAATTCTGTAATCATCATTGGCAGAGATTGTTTTCTTCTGTGTAATTCAGTATTACTGTTATCATCATTGGCAGAGATTGTTTCCTTCTGTGTAATTCTGTATTACTGTTATCATCATTGGCAGAGATTGTTTTCTTCTGTGTAATTCTGTATTACTGTTATCATCATTGGCAGAGATTGTTTCCTTCTGTGTAATTCTGTAATCATCATTGGCAGAGATTGTTTTCTTCTGTGTAATTCAGTATTACTGTTATCATCATTGGCAGAGATTGTTTCCTTCTGTGTAATTCTGTATTACTGTTATCATCATTGGCAGAGATTGTTTCCTTCTGTGTAATTCTGGTATCAAATCATTGGCAGAGATTGTTTTCTTTCTGTGTAATTCAGTATTGTTATCATCATGTTAATCATCATTGGCAGAGATTGTTTCCTTCTGTGTAATTTCTGTAATTCTGTATTACTGTTATCCATCATCATTTGTTTTTTCTTCTGTGTATTACTGTTATCATCATTGGCAGAGATTGTTTCCTTCTGTGTAATTCTGTAATCATCATTGGCAGAGATTGTTTTCTTCTGTGTAATTCTGTATTACTGTTATCATCATTAGCAGAGATTGTTTTCTTCTGTGTAATTCTGTAATCATCATTGGCAGAGATTGTTTTCTTCTGTGGTAAAAGTGGGTATTTACTGTTATCATTAGCAGAGATTGTTTTTCTTCTGTGTAATTTTTATCATTGTGGACTTATGTTATAAATTTGACTGTGATCAGCTGTGAAGGTATCTGTATCTAATAGGTGTAGTGTTTTACAGATAACCTTACTTGCTACCACATTATGCCTCAGTCAGAATTATTCTGGAATATTGTGATGACTACGTTAAATGTCTAGGGTATGTATATGATGAAGTGTAAGTCACAACAACAACAGACAGATAAACAATTTAATTTATTCCACCACACTTGACAACACTGTGACACTCACACACATGTAACATTCTATAAGACTATCTTAAATGAGTCACAAAGTGAACCAGGAATCACAATCAATTTTAATTACAATTTATATGTACAGGATTTATCAATATGAACTTTGTAGTGACATATTTTATTAATATTATCCTATGTGTGTCAGTTGTGTAGTAGTAATATGAGGTAATACTGGTTTTGTTTTTTTCAAGCTATGTTGTTATTTGTCATCATGACTTCAAGTGTTTGTTTATCTTGTAAATGGTATGGGGAAAAGTTCACAGTTCCTATCAATTTAAACACTGTATTTTCCCTCTGGTTTATTATAAAGTCAGATTTTGAGGGGGGGGGGGGGGGATAATGTTGAGCTCCACTGGCCACATAGGCTTATCTTTCGTGATGGCGGCAGGAAAAGACTCCTCTGCTCGATAGCCTCCCTGTGTTCTGGAGACACCTCACTGGTCACTATCTGGACTCAGGAGTATGCTGTCAGCCTCTAGGTTCAGCAAAGCTCCGACCAGGTGCTGCTCAATAACTTTTGGACCACGGTCCCTGAAACAAGAAGGTTGTACCTCCTACTTCATAACTAGTTTATAATCCATTTACAGACTGAACACATTACATAACAAACACTGAGTTCAGAGCGGTAGGCCAACTGTCAGCTTCATCTGAAATAATTTACACCAGTATATTCCTCCCTAATGATTACTACGCCTCTGCAATTCCATCATTATTTCTTTCTAGTCGATAAGATAGGTGTCAGTGTACTGTTTGGCAATTCCATGTAGTTTTACTTTCCTCCGACACCTTCTGTTCAGGTTGGAGCATTATATAGGCGTTACCTCATGTTCGCTACTGAACCACACATATATACAGACATAAATTATCAATTTACATTCAATTTTCATTAAAAAGATGTCAAATATTTCGAGCTTACCACAATTCATGAAAATAACACAGAATTACGTTGACTGGCAATGAATATAGCACAATTTCGATCTGCCGATGTCCCAGGCTTTTATTTAGAAAAATATGCACTGGTGCTCAACGCACTGGTTCTGTAGTAAGTTTATTTGAACATGTGGTGGTGACCTGACGCCTCTGATTGACTATATTCGCGGGTCTAACCAATCGTGCCATGTTTACCCAATCGTTTGAAAAAAAGTACTCCTACTCCCGTTTCCCCTGACAACAAAAGATAGTATTTATAGCCCGACTAATCGTGTTTAGCCTTACATTTATTGCGCTCCAATCAAATTGGATTTAACATGGAGACCCATTTCCCGTACAATGGTGGGGTGAAAATCTGCCACTGAGCGATTCTGATTTGGGTGTTGTCTGACATCCCTCACTATTTCTTTTGGCTATAATTTGGTAATTCCTAGACTATTTGCGTAACGTTTAACATATTCTTTGTCAGCAAGTCCTAAGGAACCCAAATATACAAATTTAAAGGAGCTAAGTGGCTGCGTTCAAAATATGCACTTTCTTCTACCTCCTGTTTACTTCGAATACAATGTGGTGTCTGGGTACTGTAATGTTTTCAAACGTAAACCAGTATAATGTCATGTTTCCTAATAAGCGTTTTGTGAGTTTTTAAAAACTAACTCTCGTGTGTGTAGTGTTTTTTACCACTGTCGATTTGAAAAAAGCTAGTGCTTGTGGCCTTACACGCGTGATGGTAGTAATTGTATAGCGAGACGCGTGTTTAGTGTTGCATGCGTTCCTGCTTTCAGCCTCTCCCTTTCTTTCTATCTTTAGTCCATCTGTCTTTCGTTTTTTGGTAACGTAGTGTATAAAATGACATGAATGGAATTTTAAATCTAGGTCATCTTGCGTATCTCAAGGTTTTTCTTAGAAATGGAGTACACATTTTATTGTGTTGGGGAAACGCGTGTATGCTGCAGAAGGCTTTTACTATCAACGTGAAACGTTACAATTTGCAGACGAAGTAGAAAACAAGGGGGATTTCGAGTACAGTCATTGTGACAGCACTGTTCTTTACCATTCTTCTTTCCTTTTATTAAATTTATTTGTTAGGCTTTATATTTACGTTTTAATTTATATATGTGGATTAGAATTTCTCACGACAAATCCTCCCCACTTAAAACAGACGTTATATGTCAGTCTATAATTCTATATACACATAGAGAAATTTATTATTTTTCCTGGAGTTTAGGGTGATTCTCATCACACGGATGGCGGCTTAAAAAATCCGCTCCCAGATTTGTTTTTCCACTTATATATTCTATGCTAAACTCAAATGGCTGCATCAATAAAGACCAACGGAGTAATCTAGAATTCTCATGTCTAGCCTGTGCTAGAAACGACAAAGGTTTGTGATCCGTTTGCAACTTAAATGCCTTCCCATACAGATAAATATTGAATTTCTTTATCGCCCATATTACTGCAAGACATTCTTTTTTGCTAGTTGAGTAATTGGTTTCAGCTTTATTCAACTTTCTGCTAGCATATGCCACTGGGCTTAATTCCCCATCCAATGCATCTGATTTCTGTAGGAGAGTCGCACCTAACCCAATATTACTGGCATCAGTCCTTACTATGAATTCTTGACTTAAGTCAGGTAATTTCAAAATAGGTTTGCTTGTGAGCTTTTCCTTCAATTCCTGGTAAGCCATTTCACATTGTGGTGTCCATGTAATTCGATCTGGATGTCCTTTACGTGTCAAATCAGTTAACGGTGCACATATGGAATTAAAGTTTTTGATATACTTTTGGTAGAAACCACATAATGAGACAAAGGATCTCACGTCTTTCTTGGTTTGTGGTCTCGGGGCTTTCTTTAGTTTCTCTAAATTCTTTGGGTCAGGGGTCATGTTTCCCTGATAAACTGTGTGTCCCAAGAATTTCAATTCTTTACATCCAACACCAACATTTTGGGCTGGTCGCTTCCCCTAAAGTCGATCACCATAGTGTGATGCGTGAGGTCAGCTGTGAAGGCTCCTGAGATAATTGTAACTGTGAATATACAGAAGGCCCTTCGTGCTACCACTTTATGACCTCACACATATCTTTTTTTACTAATGAATGTGGCTACGTTAAAATCTAGGGTACTGAATGCAATGTGTTGTATGGACATATACACACACACCCACAGATATTAATTAAGTCTAATACTATCAATAAAATTTATAACACAATGAACTAAATTCAGCTGGTTAAATTTAGAATAGAAAATCTTTTTTTTAATTTATTTGTTCTGAACCAAGGTTTTATTTTGGCCAGAACTTATGCAAAGATTTTGAAATTTATGAATGAATGGCATGAATAAATGGCATGTTAAATGAAAGATGTTTACATATGCAATCTTCAAGATTAATTATAGTATTACTGTTCGTAATGTTAATTTTCCTGGGAAAACTATGAATGGATGTGCTGTTGGGGTGGCTTCATCCCTCCCTGTTTATGCCTACACAGCATTGTCCATTAATGATGGAAGGAAATGGGATGCTTCAGTAGTAAATTCTCTTGGGTGCTAGTTTTATGAAGTTGGTGTAAGTTCAGCAGGCCAGCTAGCCTACTTAACTTTGCCAGATTTGTTCTGGTGCTGGAATATGATGGCCCCACCTCTCCGTGCTTGAGCAATACACAGATGTTCTGTCGAAATGTACCCTGCACGGGTCCTCACTTCAATTATTAATCAGCATTTGACACCACCTTAGTGTCAAGATCGAACTCACAGCTCTGAAATAAAGTATTGGTTTTTGCTCAGAACCTTACCTAATAAGCCACTTCTACACATAACACATTACAATAACACCACATAAACAGGGTCAGTTCTCTCTGACCAGACAGCACATCTTACCTAGTTGGTTTCGCATAGGGTAAGTTTCCCCAGTCTACAGATTCTGAAATAGGTGCATTATCTCACTGCCATACAATAGGATAAGTGATATGATTCACTGTTCTCAACACTTGATCACCCCTTCCTAAACCTTGCTGTAGTTTATATTTTGTTTGTCCCTAGACCCTGAACTAGGGCGGGGGGTCCAGAGCGAATCCTTACTTGTTTGTAAGGCTAGATTTCGATATGGCAGTATCAAATCACTCGAACATTAAACAATATTCAAAATATAAAAAGAAATAATTTCAATCTTACCAGATTATGAATAAAGAACACAGAAATGCTAGCAAAACTCAGCTGAGCTGCTGGCTATAGTATGGCGTCCCTGAACTTATTTCAATTTATTTCATTTGGAAATCACCACACTTGAAATTTACTGTGTCTATCACTGGACAACTATTGAGGAATGGCAAAAAAGCTCGTCTGAGCGCGGATAATATGATTGTCTGTGGCCAATCAATGCCTTGGTTTTTTTAAATTCAAATTTCCTACACTAAAGTCATTTCAGTCATGCTTCAGTCAAGTATGGATTTTTATCTGTTAGTCTGTCCGTCTCTACTTGCGTTTTCACAAAAACGTACTTGATTTTTGAACCAACCTTTCTCTCCCCTCCAAAATTTTGTCTTTAAAGTTATTTTTAGACACAGCTCCACCAATATCCCTTCTCTTCCATGCTAAGTAGATTTGAACACCTGCGTCTCAAGGTCGCGATTTTTGTGCAAATAGCGACACTTTTGATTCAATGCAGTCTTTCGCTGTTGTGAACAACACTGTCTTTTGTCATTATTTTCATTATTATCTATCCGTCTGTAAAATTAAAAACATATTATTTCACTGCTCAGAATGGGCCATCCGGCCAGCTAATTTTTATATTCCTAACATTAATATTAAGAAAAGTTACTTTTTAAATTTTGTAATATTTCAAGCATCTGCGTTTAGCCGCTGAATTCAAATCAAAGGCTTGGTATCGCAAAAGCGTCCGTTTCCGTACCTCGTGTCAATTTGGGGACGTGAATTTTTTCCTCCGTTCCCCCCCCCCCCCCCCCCCCCCCCCCTCCCCCCAGTGCGTCTCCTTAGCCTTGCTAGTCTCACGCAATTTTTTTCAGTCATATTTTTTTTTTTCCTTTTGATCCGCCGTTCTCATCCCTCCAAATGGTAACCGTTTTGATTTCCCGTCTAACAAGTCAATTTTTATGGAGGGTGATGACCCGCGGTCAGGGCGATCATGTACTATCAGCAGCTTACGCGTTATGTTTTTATCCTTACATTTTATCCTTTGGAGATATTTTTACGTTGTATCACTTGTTAATTTTATGACACATCTCCCCACTTGAAAACATGCCTACGGCAAGTTCTAAAACCAGTGATACACATAGATAAAATCTCTCCTCCCGTCTGCCATTACTCTAATTTTGATCACAGGGGTGCCGACTGAGGAAATCTGCACCGACATTCAATTTGCCTGGGATATATTGGATACTAAACTGATAAGGTTGAAGCAATAAAGACCACCTCAGCAATCTTGCGTTTTCATGCTTAGCCTGAGATAAGAATACGAGAGGCTGATGATCCGTCTCCACCACAAAAGTCCTACCATACAGATAGATTTGAAACTTCTTTATTGCCCAGATTAACGCTAAACATTCTTTTTCGCTTGTGGAGTATCCTTGTTCCGCCTTATTCAATTTGCGGCTTGCATAAGCGACTGGTTTCAGTTCCCCATCAGGTGAAGATGATCTTTGCAACAAAGCCCCTCCGAGTCCTACATTACTTGCATCGGTTCTTAAGACAAAGTCCTGTGTCAAATCAGGCAGTTTGAGAATAGGCCTGCTAGTGAGTTTTTCCTTTAACTCTTGGAACGCTAGTTCACATTGTGCAGTCCAAATAATTTTATCTGGAAGTCCCTTGCGAGTCAGATCAGTCAGAGGAGCACAAATAGCGTTAAAATTTTTGATGTATTTCTGATAAAATCCGCATAACGACACGAATGATCGCACGTCCTTTTTTGTTTGTGGTCTAGGTGCTCTCTGCAGTTTTTCCAAGTTCTTAGGATCAGGGGTCATGTTACCCTGATATACAGTGTGTCCCAAGAATTCCAACTCTTTGCATCCAATACAACATTTTGTTGGCCTAGCAGTTAAGTTCGCCTCCCGAAGTCTATTAAATAACATTTCTAGAGCTTCAATGTGTTCTTCAAATGTCTCTGTGGCGACGAGAATATCATCCATGAAATTCGTGATACATGGGTTATTCAGGGGATCCAACAATTTGCGCATCATCCTTGAAAATACACTCGGAGCATTTTTCAGTCCGAATGGTAGCATATTGAATTCATAATGTCCATCCGAAGTGCTAAAAGCCAAATAAGGTCTCACTTCAGGCTTCACTGGGATCTGGTAATAGCCTTTACTAAGATCCACCTTTGAAAAGTATTTTGCCTTGTTCAGTCTGGCAAATAACTGTTTTGTGTCTGGTAATGGATCCACTTGTCCTTCTGTGACAGCATTCAGTTTCCTGTAATCTATGCACAGTCTGTGTTCCCCAGACGGTTTTCTCAACAAAACGACACTAGAACTAAAAGATGATTCACTGTGCGAAATAATCCCCTCCTTCAGCAAATAATCTATTTCTTCCTTCAATGCCTTCTCCTTCGCGAACGGAATAGAATAGGCTCTCATACAGATTGGGTTTGAGTCTACCAGTTTCATGTCATACTGTAGCAAATTTGTATGGCCTGGTTTATCTGTTAATACATCTGTATGTTCCTCCAGAACCTGTTGAACTCTCTCCCTCTGGTTTTTAGTCAGGTGCTTACTGACTTTTACCTGTGCTGCTGTTTCACAAGGATGTAATGGGTATTCATGTGAGGTGAGTGGTTCCTTTTGCATCTGGGTTGCAATAGCCAAGGTCAATAAGGGGGTGCTTTCCTGGAGTGGTCTGTCCAGATACTTCTTTAATAAGTTTACATGATAAACTTTCTCCTTCCCCTTTTTGTCAATTTTATAGTTTGTTCTAGACACCTTCTCTAGAACCGTATATGGACCTTGCCAACCAATTTGTAATTTATTCTGGCTACCGGGTAGTAGAAGAAGCACCTTCTCTCCCACAGCTAGTTCTCGGTCCTTTGCCTTCCTATTAAAATATGCTGCATGTTTCTTCCTGGCTTGTTTCAAATTATCATTTGCCAGTTTCCATCCAGCTTTCAAACGAGTGGTCAGTTCGTTCACATATTGATAAGATGAGGTAACAGGTTCTTCCGCCTTCTCATCCGTCCAGGTCCTTAATAAAGCTTCTAAAGGACCTTTTATTGGCCTCCCAAATAGCAGAGTTGCGGGAGCCATCCCGGTTGAACTATGTGGTACCTCCCGATACGCAAACAATGCGGCGGGCAGGAATTGATCCCACAGATCCGGTTTTTCGTGTGCCAGCTTTCTCAGGATAGAAATGAGAGTCCCGTTGAACCTCTCTACCTGGCCGTTCCCTTGTGGATGGTACGGACTACAATGAAAGTGTCTGGCTTGAAATAGTTTAAAAACTTCTTCCGTTAGTTTCCCCTTGAACTGAGATCCATTATCCGTCAAGATTTGATGCGGGAATCCTAATCGGGTGAATATTGTAAGTAGTGCCTCTGCTACATGTTTTGAATCAATTGATGGCAGGGCTACCGCCTCTCCCCACATAGAACAAGTGTCCACCAGAGTAAGGATGTAACTGTTCCTCCTCTTGGTCCGAGTGAGAGGTCCCACAATATCCACTGCAACCCTCTCAAAAGGTGTTCCCACTATGGGCATTTCCCCTAGAGTTGCAGGAGCAGTCCAGTGCTTTGGAGCTACCCTTTGACATTCAGGGCAGGATTTGACATATCTTTTTATATCCTCCGTTATCCCTGGCCAGAAGTAATGACAAGCTATACGCTGTCCTGTGGCGCTGATCCCCATGTGACCACTGAAGGGAATCGCATGCCCGAGTTCCATCACTTTATCTCTATATGAGGTGGGAAGAACCAGCTGGTTGTGACCATTTATTCCAGTTCCGGCCTTCCTGTATAATAGTTTGTTCTTCATGAAATATTCCCCCTTGCTCGGAGGTGTGTGGCATTTGGGCAATTTTTTAAAACATGGCTTGAGTGTCCTATCCTCAGCCTGCGCCTTTCTCATCTCCTCTGGATGAGCATTTATAGGTTCACCTTCTTCCTCCTTCTTCTGTGACCTGGTCTGCACTGTCGCCATGATCACAGGTTTCTCGGGATTCCCCAAGAAGACGTATCTACACCCCAATATCAGAGGGTAGATTGGTTCATCTATCACTGCTGCTCTGATTTCTCCTTCCACATAGCGAGTTTTCACCGTTATCCTTGCGATGGGAAGTGTCATGAGTGGTATGTCCTTGGTCGCCCCTTGTATTTCCACTGTTTCTGTGGTATACTGACTTGGGTCCACTAGGCTAGACTTCACAACTGAATCATAATCCAAACCTGTATCATAAAGGCACCTTATGGTGACCCCATTACAAATAACATCCTCACAAACTGGGGGGTGATAAGGTTCCTGTTGTCCATTAGGATTAACCTTTAATCTTTGCGTCCCCGACTTCATTGCAGCAATGTTTGAAGGTTTCCTTCTACAAAATTCGGTGTTATGGTTATCTTTCTTGCACCATTTACACCATCTTTTTCCTTGGTTCAACGGTTTTCTTTCATTGAACTTTTGGTCATTGAACTGTGAGTTTCTGTCGCGATAGTCATTTCTTGGCCGCTCAAAGTTTGTCCTACTTTTATTTCCCTGCTCTCTATTATCAAATTTATTAAATTGCTGTGGAGCTTTAAAATTATCTATGTGCTTCTTTTTAGCACCACTTACCTCTGCCTGGGCTGCCTGATACCTCTCAGCGACATTTAAAACCTCTCCCAACTTCTCTGCACCTTGTTCCATGAGAAATTTTCTCATGTCTGGAGCCATGGACTCTCTCAATTGCTCAATCATGATCATTTCTTTAAGATCTTGGGTCTTCCCCAGAGCAGTCCATTTCTCCAAATAGGTTTCCAGTCTAGCAGAGAATTGGTGGTATGTCTCCCCAGACAACAGTTTGGCATTTCTAAATTTCTTACGATAAAATTCACCATTCTTCTCGTACCTTAATAACAAAGCCTGCTTTAACATGTCATAATTGTCTTGGTCTTCCCTGTTCATTTTAGCAAAGACTTCATAAGAAGTACCTCTCAGTCCTTGTGATAACTTTAAACTCCACCTCTCTCTCTCTAACCCATATGTAGTAGCTAATAACTCAAAACGTCCTAGGTACCCCTCTATGTCATCGTCTTTTTCAACAAAATGGTCTAAATGAAACCCCATAGCTGAGTTTGAGGCTCCCAGACTGGGCGTAGCATCTGAGGCAAAAGGGCTGGCACCATTTTCAGGAGCCTGGCCTTGTAATTCCAGCTCCCTTAGTCGTAATTCGTGCTCCCTTTGCAACCTTCTATCTTCTGCCTCCCTTTCGGCAGTCAATTTTTTTTCTTCTGCCTCCCTTTGCTGTCGTTTGTCTTCTGCCTCAATCTGCAGCCTCTTAATTTCTCTATCCGCCTCAATTTGTAACCTCTTCTCTTCAGCTACCTTTCTATCTTCCCTTTCAATATATTTATCACATTCAGCCGTTACGTATTGAATTAAAATCTGACCATCCATTCCCATCTCCTTTGCGGTCAGCACAGCAGCTGATCGGAATTTTGCTAGCTCCGCCATACTTTTTAGACAATATAATAATATACAAGATAAATCTCTAACCAGTAAATACACTAAGTACTTCTTATGACTATAGTCTAACTAATTCTAACTAACCAGTTAACTAATTAATTATTACTGGCTGTGAAGATTCACCAACTTCTAATTGCCCTTTTAATTTAAAGGGACACTTTTAATTTTAAGGGAATTTTACAATTTTGTTCCCCTAATTTTATTTCTCCCACCAGGAGATCCTTATATTACTGTTTATGCTAATTATCCCTGGACAAGACCCCAATATATGTAGTGGATTTTGATGGTATTGTATGGTGGTGTTATCACCTAGTGTGATGCGTGAGGTCAGCTGTGAAGGCTCCTGAGATAATTGTAACTGTGAATATACAGAAGGCCCTTTCGTGCTACCACTTTATGACCTCACACATATCTTTTTTTACTAATGAATGTGGCTACGTTAAAATCTAGGGTACTGAATGCAATGTGTTGTATGGACATATACACACACCCACAGATATTAATTAAGTCTAATACTATCAATAAAATTTATAACACAATGAACTAAATTCAGCTGGTTAAATTTAGAATAGAAAATCTTTTTTTAAATTTATTTGTTCTGAACCAAGGTTTTATTTTGGCCAGAACTTATGCAAAGATTTTGAAATTTATGAATGAATGGCATGAATAAATGGCATGTTAAATGAAAGATGTTTACATATGCAATCTTCAAGATTAATTATAGTATTACTGTTCGTAATGTTAATTTTCCTGGGAAAACTATGAATGGATGTGCTGTTGGGGTGGCTTCATCCCTCCCTGTTTATGCCTACACAGCATTGTCCATTAATGATGGAAGGAAATGGGATGCTTCAGTAGTAAATTCTCTTGGGTGCTAGTTTTATGAAGTTGGTGTAAGTTCAGCAGGCCAGCTAGCCTACTTAACTTTGCCAGATTTGTTCTGGTGCTGGAATATGATGGCCCCACCTCTCCGTGCTTGAGCAATACACAGATGTTCTGTCGAAATGTACCCTGCACGGGTCCTCACTTCAATTATTAATCAGCATTTGACACCACCTTAGTGTCAAGATCGAACTCACAGCTCTGAAATAAAGTATTGGTTTTTGCTCAGAACCTTACCTAATAAGCCACTTCTACACATAACACATTACAATAACACCACATAAACAGGGTCAGTTCTCTCTGACCAGACAGCACATCTTACCTAGTTGGTTTCGCATAGGGTAAGTTTCCCCAGTCTACAGATTCTGAAATAGGTGCATTATCTCACTGCCATACAATAGGATAAGTGATATGATTCACTGTTCTCAACACTTGATCACCCCTTCCTAAACCTTGCTGTAGTTTATATTTTGTTTGTCCCTAGACCCTGAACTAGGGCGGGGGGTCCAGAGCGAATCCTTACTTGTTTGTAAGGCTAGATTTCGATATGGCAGTATCAAATCACTCGAAACCTTAAACAATATTCAAAATATGCAAAGAAATAATTTCAATCTTACCAGATTATGAATAAAGAACACAGAAATGCTAGCAAAACTCAGCTGAGCTGCTGGCTATAGTATGGCGTCCCTGAACTTATTTCAATTTATTTCATTTGGAAATCACCACACTTGAAATTTACTGTGTCTATCACTGGACAACTATTGAGGAATGGCAAAAAAGCTCGTCTGAGCGCGGATAATATGATTGTCTGTGGCCAATCAATGCCTTGGTTTTTTTTTAAATTCAAATTTCCTACACTAAAGTCATTTCAGTCATGCTTCAGTCAAGTATGGATTTTTATCTGTTAGTCTGTCCGTCTCTACTTGCGTTTTCACCAAAAACGTACTTGATTTTTGAACCAACCTTTCTCTCCCCTCCAAAATTTTGTCGTTAAAAGTTATTTTTAGACACAGCTTCCACCAATATCCCTTCTCTTCCATGCTAAGTAGATTTGAACACCTGCGTCTCAAGGTCGCGATTTTTGTGCAAATAGCGACACTTTTGATTCAATGCAGTCTTTCGCTGTTGTGAACAACACTGTCTTTTGTCATTATTTTCATTATTATCTATCCGTCTGTAAAATTAAAAACATATTATTTCACTGCTCAGAATGGGCCATCCGGCCAGCTAATTTTTTATATTCCTAACATTAATATTAAGAAAAGTTACTTTTTAAATTTTGTAATATTTCAAGCATCTGCGTTTAGCCGCTGAATTCAAATCAAAGGCTTGGTATCGCAAAAGCGTCCGTTTCCGTACCTCGTGTCAATTTGGGGACGTGAATTTTTTCCTCCGTTTCCCCCCCCCCCCCACGTGCGTCTCCTTAGCCTTGCTAGTCTCACGCAATTTTTTTCAGTCATATTTTTTTTTTTCCTTTTGATCCGCCGTTCTCATCCCTCCAAATGGTAACCGTTTTGATTTCCCGTCTAACAAGTCAATTTTTTATGGAGGGTGATGACCCGCGGTCAGGGCGATCATGTACTATCAGCAGCTTACGCGTTATGTTTTTATCCCTACATTTTATCCTTTGGAGATATTTTTACGTTGTATCACTTGTTAATTTTATGACACTTTACTCAGGTCCACTTTTGAGAAATATTTAGCTTTATTTAGTCTGGCAAACAACTGATTTGTATCCGGCAATGGATCCACCTGTCCTTCTGTAATAGCATTCAGTCTCCTGTAATCTATACAGAGTCTATGCTCTCCAGAGGGCTTCCTTAAGAGTACAACACCGGAACTATACGAAGATTCACTGTGTGAAATAATTCCTTCCTTCAACAAATAGTCTATCTCTTCCTTCAAAGCTTTCTCCTTAGCAAAAGGAATCGAATATGGTTTCATACAGACAGGTGTGGGGTCTATCAGTTTCATATCATATTCCAATAAGTTTGTATGCCCAGGTCGGTCTGTTAACACCTCTGCATGATTATCTAGAACCTGTTGCACTCTCTCTTTCTGAGTTTTCGTTAAATGTGTACTGATTTTCACCTGTGCCACTGTCTCACAGGGGTGTAATGGATATTCAAATGATGAAAGTGGTTCCTTTTTCATCTCCATGGCAATGGACAAAGTCAACAAGTGTGTCTCTTCCTGATGTTCTCTTTCCAAATATTTCTTCAGGAGATTCACATGATAGATTTTTTCTTTCCCCTTCTTATCTATCTTATAATTGGTTCTAGACACCTTCTCTAGAACTGTATATGGACCTTGCCATCCAATTTGTAACTTATTCTGACTCCCGGGGAGAAGAAGCAGTACCTTCTCTCCCACAGCCAAATCTCTGTCTTTTGCTTTCCTGTTATAATAGGCAGCATGTTTCTTCCTGGCTTGTTTCACATTTTCATTGGCAAGTTTCCAGCCAGTTTTTAAACGAGTGGTCAGCTCATTCACATATTGGTATGAGGATGTAATATTTTCCTCTGCTTTTTCATCAGTCCACGTTCTTAACAGCGCTTCCAGTGGACCTTTTATTGGCCTTCCAAACAATAATGTTGCCGGGGCCATACCGGTTGAACTATGGGGTACCTCCCGATAAGCAAAGAGGGCGGCGTGAAGGTACTGGTCCCACGTATCTGGTTTTTCGTGTGCCAACTTTCTCAGGATCGACATCAACGTGCCATTAAATCTTTCCACTTGGCCGTTCCCTTGGGGATGGTACACACTACAATGGAAGTGTTTGGCCTGGAAGATCCTGAAAACTTCTTCAGTTAGTTTCCCCTTGAACTGAGAGCCATTATCAGTCAAGATTTGATTGGGAAAGCCTAACCTTGTGAAAATTGTGAGCAATGCCTCTGCCACATGTTTAGAATCAATCGATGACAGGGCTACTGCCTCTCCCCACATAGAACAAGTGTCCACCAGAGTCAGAATGTAGCTGTTCCTTCTCTTGCATACCTGTCAACCTCCTGAGACAAAAATCTGTACGCCAGACCCAAAAAAATCCTTACAAACACCCAAAAATCCTTACGCAAAAAATATATTAATAAATTATACGGAATACAGTTTTAAAATGAGAAATGACATATACAAATCTATTAGCATTTGAATTATTGTGATATAAAACATGCTAATAGTCTCATGGTGGAGGCTTTCTGTTCAGCCACGCGCTTATCAACAGGACAGCGATTTTGATAGAATTTCGGTTCTTGCCTTCAGGGAAGTACCCAGTTTTTATTTTATTTAGTTTTTATGTGTCCTATCTAGCCTTCACTTTCTTTCCTTTCCTGACGAAGGCCTTGTGGCCGTAACGTAGACTATTTTCTTTGTCTTTTGTCCTCGTAAGACGAATCACCTTTTTTCGATTTTTTTTCAAACCCATCCATAATAGTCTCATGCTGTTCTTTACATATAAAAAAACTTAGTGATCATGAGGTACACTATTCTTTCGATGTACAGTGTTTTGTATTATAATCAACACATGCACTTTTAGCACTTTGCAGAATTGCATTTGTGGGCTTAAAGTCTGCACAGCATGTATCAATGTTAATCTTCCACTGTAAAATAGAAGTAAGTGTGTCCGCATTCATGGACCTCCTGCAGCCTGTGTGGATTTTTTTCATCATTGAAAATGATCTTTAGCAGTCAGCATTGCTGTGAGGGAGTATCAGCAGTCGCTGAATGATGACTTTCAAATTAGGGAAGTGGATGGCACCAGTACTAGTTTTCTGGTCAACAACTTCCAGCCAATAGCAAGCTCTTGTTCTGACCACTATATGTCAGTAGAGGCACACACACATCAGACAACATACAGTAGAGAATGATTTAAAAATACAACGAACAAAGCAAACGGTTAACAGCAAAAAAAAAAACAAAAAAAAAATAAACAAAATTATGAACAGAATATCAAATCTAGGAAGAAAAAACGTACCACCAAAAACGTACAAAATTATTATTTAAGAGTTGGTAGCCTAGACCAGTGATAACAGATTGCCACTTTATTAAAAAATAAAGCAGCGAATCTCGAGCGCTGGTATAATAGGCCTACTCAACGCAAACAAACTTTTTTTGGTGTAGTTATGTAGGGCCTAAACAAAATATTATGACAATTTATCGAAAATATATTGAAGGGCACGATATAATTGGAAAGATTAAGACAGCGATTAAATTGCAACAAAGCAAAACAACAGCAATATTTAAGCAAGTTATAAGTACTTAGCTTTTTTAAACAAAATGGCGTCGAAGTGTGGTGGCAAGCAAGCGTGGTCGTTGATAACAGGTAACTTTAAAAATACGTCATGTCACGCTGAAAACCGAAAGCGTTTGAGGCCGAATTCAAAGTTTTTGCCGAATTGTTGGGTATAAAAGGATTTGATTGGTTGCTGGGAGAGACCTCAGTTTAAAAACGGACGCCGAGATTCCCGGAATTAAAAATAAAAAAAATTGGTTGAAAAAAAACCTGGGCTAGAAAATATTTTTTGATTTAAAATTTAAAAAAAAACTTGGGTTGGAAAATATTTTTAGATTTTAAAAAAAAAAAAAAAATTTTTTTTTTTTTTTTTTTTTTTTTTGGGAGGGGGGAAAAATCCGTACAACGAGTCTGTACGGCCGTACACTGCTAAAAGTATCAAAAATCCGTACAATGTACGAAAAATTCGTACAGGTTGACAGGTATGCTCTTGGTTCGGGTGAGAGGTCCCACAAGATCCACGGCAACTCTCTCAAAGGGAGTTCCCACTATGGGCATTTCCCCCAGAGTTGCTGGTGCAGTCCAATGCTTAGGTGCTACTCGTTGGCACTCTGGACAGGATTTTACATATCGTTTGATATCTTCAGTTATCCCTGGCCAGAAATAGTGACAAGCTATTCGCTGTCCTGTTGCGCTGATCCCCATATGACCACTGAAGGGAATCGCATGCCCTAGTTCCAACACTTTAGTCCTATATGAAGTGGGAAGGACCAGCTGTCCGTGACCATTGGATTCAGATCCAGCCTTCCTATATATCAGCTTGTTCTTCATATAAAACTCTCCCTTGCCTGGAGGTGTATGAGATTTGGGCAACTTCTTGAAACACGGCTTGAGTGTTTTGTCCTCAGCCTGTGCCTTCCTCATCTCATCTGGATGAGTATTTATTGGATTATCCTCCTCCTTTTTAGACTGTGATCTGGTCTGCACTGTTGCCAATATCACAGGTCTCTTGGGATTCCCCAAGAAGACATATCTACACCCCAATATCAGAGGGTAGATTGGCTCATTTATCACTGCTGCTTTTATGATTCCTTCCACATATCGCGTTTTCACCTTTATCCGGGCGACGGGAAGTGTCATGGTAGCTACATCCTTGGTTGCAGTTTGAATCTCCACTGTTTCTGTGGTGTATTGATCGGCCTGCACCAGGTGAGAACTCACAACGGAATCGTAATCTAAACCGGTATCATATAAACACCTTATAGTGACACCATTACAGATGACATCTTCACACACTGGGGGGTGGTATGGTTCCTGTAGTTCTGCAGGTTTGACCTTTTTTTCCTTTTTCCCCGATGTCATAGCAGCACAATGAGGAGGTTTCCTTCTACAATGGTCAGTGTCATGATTGTTCATCTTACAATTTTTACACCACCTTTTCCCTTGGTTGAAAGATTTTCTTTCATCATATTTCCTTTCATCGAATTGTGGGGTTTTATTTTTATTGTCATACCGTGGCCTATCAAATTGGTGCTTACCTTTGTTTTGATCTCTAGGATCAAATTTATTAAAGTTCTGTGGTGCCCTAAAATTATCTACCTGTTTCTTTTTATTACCTGATACCTCTGCCTGAGCTGCTTGATACCTTTCTGCAACATTTAGCAACTCACCCAGCCTCTCTGCACCTTGTTCCATGAGAAACTTTCTCAGGTCTGGAGCCATGGACTCTCTTAATTGTTCTATAAGGACCATTTCCTTAAGATCTTGGGTTTTCCCCAGAGAAGTCCATTTCTCCAAGTATGTCTCTAACCGTGCAGAGAACTGGTGATAGGTTTCACCTGACAGTAGTTTAGGATTCCTAAATTTTTTCCTATAAAATTCTGCGTTCTTTTCATATCTTAACAAAAGAGCCTGCTTTAGCGTGTCATAATTTTCCTGATCACCTCTGCTCATTTTGGCAAAAACTTCATAAGCTGCCCCACGAAGCCCTTGAGATAACTTTAAGCTCCACCTTTCTCTCTCTAACCCATATGTGGTAGCTAATAGTTCATATCTATTTAGATAGCTCTCAATATCATCGTCTTTCTCAACAAAATGATCTAAATGAAAGTTCATAGCTGAGGTTGAGGCTCCCTGGCTAGCAGTGGCATCAGAGGCAAAGGAACTGGCACCATTTTCAGGAGCATGGCCTTGAAACTCAAACTCCCTTAGTCGTAACTCATGTTCCCTTTGTAATTTTTTTTCTTCTGCTTCCCTTTCTGCAGCTAATCGCTTGTCTTCCCTTTCTGCAGCCTGTCTTCTTTCCTCAGCTTCCCTTTCTGCAGCTAATCTTCTTTCTTCTGCTTCCAATTTCTTAGCCTCTTTGTCAGCCTCAATCTGCAACCTCTTAGCCTCAGCCTCAATCTGCAACCTCTTAATCTCTTTTTCAGCCTCTATTCTCTTATCTTCGGCCAATCTTTCAGATTCTAATTTTCTTTCGGCCTCTTTTTCTAATCTTCTTTCTTCCCGTTCAATATATTTGTCACATTCAGCAGTGACATAAGCAATCATAATTTGCCCGTCCATTCCTAACTCTTTCGCAGTCTGTACAGCAGCAGATCGAAATTTTGCCAAGTCGGCCATTGTCTAACATACAATTGTAAACAATTCAATCTTTCAATAATTATCTAAGGACATTACAGGCACTGAGAGCTCAACCTTATTTATTTCCACCCAAGGATACCTTTTAATTCTTTATTATTCCCAATATATATAACAGGAGAAAGTTCAATATCCCTGGAGCGAGACCCCAATATATGTGGTAAAGTGGGATGTTATAAATTTTTATAGGGTCTTAGTGTACTGACTGAGATCAGCTGTGAAGGTATCTGTATCTAATAGGTGTAGTGTTTTACAGATAACCTTACTTGCTACCACATTATGCCTCAGTCAGAATTATTCTGGAATATTGTGATGACTACGTTAAATGTCTAGGGTATGTATATGATGAAGTGTAAGTCACAACAACAACAGACAGATAAACAATTTAATTTATTCCACCACACTTGACAACACTGTGACACTCACACACATGTAACATTCTATAAGACTATCTTAAATGAGTCACTGGTAAATTTTCAAATATCAATATGTATTAAGTACTTTTCATTAATATATATGTCCTGATTCACTTACAAAATGAACCAGGAATCACAATCAATTTTAATTACAATTTATATGTACAGGATTTATCAATATGAACTTGGTAGTGACATATTTTATTAATATTATCATATGTGTGTCAGTTGTGTAGTAGTAATATGAGGTAATACTGGTTTTGTTTTTTCAAGCTATGTTGTTATTTGTCATCATGACTTCAAGTGTTTGTTTATCTTGTAAATGGTATGGGGAAAAGTTCACAGTTCCTATCAATTTAAACACTGTATTTTCCCTCTGGTTTTTTATAAAGTCAGATTTTGAGGGGGGGCATAATGTTGAGCTCCACTGGCCACATAGGCTTATCTTTCGTGATGGCGGCAGGAAAAGACTCCTCTGCTCGATAGCCTCCCTGTGTTCTGGAGACACCTCACTGGTCACTATCTGGACTCAGGAGTATGCTGTCAGCCTCTAGGTTCAGCAAAGCTCCGACCAGGTGCTGCTCAATAACTTTTGGACCACGGTCCCTGAAACAAGAAGGTTGTACCTCCTACTTCATAACTAGTTTATAATCCATTTACAGACTGAACACATTACATAACAAACACTGAGTTCAGAGCGGTAGGCCAACTGTCAGCTTCATCTGAAATAATTTACACCAGTATATTCCTCCCTAATGATTACTACGCCTCTGCAATTCCAGCATTATTTCTTTCTAGTCGATAAGATAGGTGTCAGTGTACTGTTTGGCAATTCCATGTAGTTTTACTTTCCTCCGACACCTTCTGTTCAGGTTGGAGCATTATATAGGCGTTACCTCATGTTCGCTACTGAACCACACATATATACAGACATAAATTATCAATTTACATTCAATTTTCATTAAAAAGATGTCAAATATTTCAAGCTTACCACAATTCATGGAATAATACACAGTTACGTTGACTGGCAATGAATATAGCACAATTTCGATCTGCCGATGTCCCAGGCTTTTATTTAGAAAAATATGCACTGGTGCTCAACGCACTGGTTCTGTAGTAAGTTTATTTGAACATGTGGTGGTGACCTGACGCCTCTGATTGACTATATTCGCGGGTCTAACCAATCGTGCCATGTTTACCCAATCGTTTGAAAAAAAGTACTCCTACTCCCGTTTCCCCTGACAACAAAAGATAGTATTTATAGCCCGACTAATCGTGTTTAGCCTTACATTTATTGCGCTCCAATCAAATTGGATTTAACATGGAGACCCATTTCCCGTACAATGGTGGGGTGAAAATCTGCCACTGAGCGATTCTGATTTGGGTGTTGTCTGACATCCCTCACTATTTCTTTTGGCTATAATTTGGTAATTCCTAGACTATTTGCGTAACGTTTAACATATTCTTTGTCAGCAAGTCCTAAGGAACCCAAATATACAAATTTAAAGGAGCTAAGTGGCTGCGTTCAAAATATGCACTTTCTTCTACCTCCTGTTTACTTCGAATACGATGTGGTGTCTGGGTACTGTAATGTTTTCAAACGTAAACCAGTATAATGTCATGTTTCCTAATAAGCGTTTTGTGAGTTTTTAAAAACTAACTCTCGTGTGTGTAGTGTTTTTTATCACTGTCGATTTGAAAAAAGCTAGTGCTTGTGGCCTTACACGCGTGATGGTAGTAATTGTATAGCGAGACGCGTGTTTAGTGTTGCATGCGTTCCTGCTTTCAGCCTCTCCCTTTCTTTCTATCTTTAGTCCATCTGTCTTTCGTTTTTTGGTAACGTAGTGTATAAAATGACATGAATGGAATTTTAAATCTAGGTCATCTTGCGTATCTCAAGGTTTTTCTTAGAAATGGAGTACACATTTTATTGTGTTGGGGAAACGCGTGTATGCTGCAGAAGGCTTTTACTATCAACGTGAAACGTTACAATTTGCAGACGAAGTAGAAAACAAGGGGGATTTCGAGTACAGTCATTGTGACAGCACTGTTCTTTACCATTCTTCTTTCCTTTTATTAAATTTATTTGTTAGGCTTTATATTTACGTTTTAATTTATATATGTGGATTAGAATTTCTCACGACAATCATCATTGGCAGATTATGTCCTACAGTGGGCCTGACGGAGCAGTGGTTCTTTCTTATGTTTTGTTTCTTTTGTTCTTTCTTTCTGTTTGTTTCTTATTTCTTTCTTTCCTTTTCTTTTCTTTCCCTTTCTTTATTTCTTGATTCCCTTCCTTCTTCTTTCTTTCCTTCTTTTTTCAATCTTTCCTCACAGACCTCTGGAAACTATAGGGGCTTTTTTACTGTCCCATGAATAATTAATTATTTCATTTGTGTGCTTCACATATGTCTTCAAGCAGTTGTATGTTCAAACAAGAATTCTGTTTTTGAAACATGCAAATGTGTATTCAGAGTAAGAACTGAATGTACAGGCAAATATTTCTGTTCATTCACTCATACACTACCTTTCGTCTCCATGTGGTACATACCCTTCAGCTAGTTCACATCAACCCTTCCTATCCCTTACCATCCATTCAAACTCTTTCCATGTTTACTTTCTCTTTTTTTATGACTGTTTCCAATCCCCTTTTCTATCTCCTATTCAGTTTCCTTCTTTTTTTACTTACCCTGAGGATTTCAGAACAAGGACAGACTTGTATTGCTATCTGTTTGTTTCCTCAACATGTGTTCAATCCAATGTGAATATCTTATACTTACCTCTTATTCTACAGGTAACTGTCTGGTTCATTCCATCAGTTCTGTATTTATGATCTTGTCATTCCATCAGTTCTGTATTTATGATCTTGTCATTCCATCAGTTCTGTATTTATGATCTTATCATTCCATCAGTTCTGTATTTATGATTTTGTCATTCCATCAGTTCTGTATTTATGATCTTGTCATTCCATCAGTTCTGTATTTATGATCTTGTCATTCCATCAGTTCTGTATTTATGATCTTGTCATTCCATCAGTTCTGTATTTATGATCTTGTCATTTATTTATGATCTTGTCATTCCATCAGTTCTGTATTTATGATCTTGTCATTCCATCAGTTCTGTATTTATGATCTTGTCATTCCATCAGTTCTGTATTTATGATCTTATCATTCCATCAGTTCTGTATTTATGATTTTGTCATTCCATCAGTTCTGTATTTATGATCTTGTCATTCCATCAGTTCTGTATTTATGATCTTGTTATTCCATCAGTTCTGTATTTATGATCTTGTCATTCCATCAGTTCATTCCATCAGTTCTGTATTTATGATCTTGTCATTCCATCAGTTCTGTATTTATGATCTTGTCATTCCATCAGTTCTGTATTTATGATCTTGTCATTCCATCAGTTCTGTATTTATGATCTTGTCATTCCATCAGTTCTGTATTTATGATCTTGTCATTCCATCAGTTCTGTATTTATGATCTTGTCCCATCAGTTGCTGTAAATTTATCCCTCTTGTCATTCCATCAGTCCTTCTGTATTTATGAATCCTTGTTCATTCACAGACATCAGTTCTGTATTTATGATCTTGTCATTCCATCAGTTCTGTTCATTTATGATCTTGTCATTCCATCAGTTCTGTATTTATGATCTTGTCATTCAAACATCTCAGTTCTGTATTTATGATCTTGTCATTCCATCAGTTCTGTATTTATGATCTTGTCATTCCATCAGTTCTGTATTTATGATCTTGTCATTCCATCAGTTCTGTATTTATGATCTTATCATTCCATCAGTTCTGTATTTATGATTTTGTCATTCCATCAGTTCTGTATTTATGATCTTGTCATTCCATCAGTTCTGTATTTATGATCTTGTCATTCCATCAGTTCTGTATTTATGATCTTGTCATTCCATCAGTTCTGTATTTATGATCTTGTCATTCCATCAGTTCTGTATTTATGATCTTGTCATTCCATTAGTTCTGTATTTATGATCTTGTCATTCCATCAGTTCTGTATTTATGATCTTGTCATTCCATCAGTTCTGTATTTATGATCTTGTCATTCCATCAGTTCTGTATTTATGATCTTGTCATTCCATCAGTTCTGTATTTATGATCTTGTCATTCCATCAGTTCTGTATTTATGATCTTGTCATTCCATCAGTTATGTATTTATGATCTTGTCATTCCATTAGTTCTGTATTTATGATCTTGTCATTCCATTAGTTCTGTATTTATGATCTTGTCATTCCAGTTTAATCTGTCTATTCTGCACAAGCACACATTTATCTAAGCCTGTAACTTCTTGGGTGTCTTTTATTTTAATGGTTCTTTGTGTTTCAAAGTCATACAATAGTGCCTTGGAATTTGAGTTGTTCTTTTATTTTAATGGTTCTTTGTGTTTCAGAGTCATACAATAGTGCCTTGGTACTGTATATAATACAAAAACACTGATTAACCAAAGTGATGGATGATTAGGAAGTGATTAACAAATGGGTCTGGAAAGAGTTCTTCTTCTTCCATCCTTAGCCACCAACCGGCAAAGCAGTATGTGGCCAGTACGCCTAGTGGCGTCTTAGGGCAACAACAAATTGATCAATCTATCGCTGTTTCCACCACGCCTAGTGGCGTCTTTGTGGAACAAAAACAGACCAAACAATCTATCGCTGTTTCCGTAATCAGATTGGTTGACAAGCAGGTGATCAGCCCACTGTGCGAAGTTTTTACGGGATGGGGTAAACAGCCCCATGCCCAAACCCTCCTTAGTCGCTTTTTACGACATGCATGGTAGGATGCAGTGTTACTATTCTTTGCTCCCCTTTCGGGCCCCGGCAACACACGGGTGAAAGAGTTCTTACCCCTCCTGAAATCTTTTTTTTTTTACGTTCCCTGTAGTGTCTAAATTAAGTTCATTTGTACAGTAATCTTCAGTGTCTAGTTGAAACTGATAAAGGTAGATAATCAACTTTGTCACCCCATTTATGATAAAGTCTTTTGGGGTCACCAGATATTGGGTAGTGTCACTTAATCAGTTGTTTTTGTCATCTCATTTTTTTTTTAAATAAGGAAGTATTCAGCTATTCTTTATTCTTCATTTTTCAGCTCCAAGTGGAGCATAGGCCTTCAACCAGATCTACTTACTTAGTCGTTCCCCTTCTACCGTGAGGTGTAGAGGTCCATATCTAATCAAGCCATTCTTCTAGGAAATCTGCTACAGCTCATTCTTCTTATTTCTTTCTCTCACTCACTTCTTGTTTTGAGGGTCTTGCTGTGGTGTCAGAATAAAGACTGCCTCATGATGGAGGCAGATGATTTTACCAGAAATGTTCTCCATCCACAGCCAATGTTGTTATCCAATGGCTGGTGACTGTACATTTATGAAGGGAACTAGTGACCCTGTGGTAATACAGTGGTTAGTGCACTGGCTTCCTACCTCGGTGGTCCATGGTTCGATCCCCAGTTGAGGCGGGATTTTTTAGACCGCAAACGGCTCCAGGGTCAACCCAGCTTCATGAATTGGGTACCAGAGCAATTCTGGGAAGGTTAAGGCGGCCGGTATGATGCTGACCACGTCACCCATAGTGTGCCGATGGTCAAGAACATATGGGCCTAAAACCATATTCCCAATATGCCTCAATGGGCGTGTAACGGGATTAATGACATAAAAATGCTGAATGGGCCTTATTATTTCCAGATGAAAAATTCAATTAACTGATAAATTCAAATTTTTAAAAATAATGAAAAAAGGGAAGAAAGAATTGAAGTGGTCACAGGAAATCTATGCAAGGAGAGAATAGTGAGAAGGTGTGCACAGAAAACATGAAGTAGTAAAGTAGTAGTACAGGGCGAAGGAGGATGTGTAAAAGGGAAAAAAATAAAATTGAGTTAAGGACGCTCATAGTCATTCTTCATACTCCTCTTATACTCCATAAAGAGTGTGGGGGTCATCAATGCCCCTGGGGGACACCTGCATCAAAGAACTTCATAGGAACCAGCAGTGATGGTTTATGTAAATATTTGTTTTACATAATGATGTTGCCAGTTCTATGTACAACCTCACATTTGTCACCTCTGATGACCATTAGAGCCGGAGGGAACATTATGACTATGATAGGCTTGCTTATTTATTATTTACATTAGTAGGGAGCCGCGCTAGCGTAGTGGTTACAACACCGCTCTGGCGACCGGGTGATACAGGATCAAACCCGGGCGACGGCATTTGAGGATTTTTCGTCGACCGGGATTTGGACTGGATTAACTCGAGACCTGGCGAGGACATTTGAAGGAGTGTCGTCGACCAGGGACTGGCGGCTCCTGAGCCGACCCAGCTGCAATGGGTACCTCCGAAATCGGCGAGTATTTGCCTGAATGGCGAGGGACACCTGTCTCTGTACAAGAAATAAAGGGATACTCACGTAAAATCAATGTCAGGTTAGACATAAAATAATAACCTGAGATTTCGCCTCGAGTATTAGCGGGCGAACGCAAAAAAAAAAAAAAATTTACATTAGTACTGTTTGTATGCAGTGCATTGTCCCCTAAAGCAAGCAAATCTTATTACAGCATTGGTTATCCCGTTAATTTTCTTTGCAAAATAGGCAAATATACCTTCTTGTAATATGTTTCATTTTAATTATTTGTTTCTTCTTAGTTACTGGACCATAAGTAAGTGTTTAATGCTAGTTTATTTAGAGGATAATAAACAAACTTGACTGATTGTAGAATATTGTTCAATATTTAAATTTCATTATTAAGTACTATACATCAGTGGTTCTCAAAAAGTGATTCACTGTCACATGGGGGTCCCTTAGACCGTTTCAGGGCGTCTGCGAAGTATAAACTATTTTCATAATAATCTAAAACGTTATTTGCCTTTTTCAATCTCCTTTTTTCATGGTATAACCCACATAAGCAAAACTCTTTGGGTTCCTCAATCATTCTTAAGCATATAAAAGGGTGCTGAGACCAATATGTTTGAGAAACGCTGGTGCACAGCAATGATAGGCTGCAGAATAACACTTAGTTTTTAATTGCTGGCTTTTTGTTATTGTTGATCAGAATCGACCTCATTGCACCCCAGTCAAACCCATAGGTCCTCAGTCTCCGCAAATGTCGAAGCGTATGAATCCTAACTGTTCCTGTAGTGTGCTCATTGTATACAGGACGGAGACATCCTCTCATATGTCCATCTCTGCTAGTCTTATATTTGATGCCTAATTCCAGTAATCTTTGCCTTGTTGATTCATAGATTACTGTGTCTTTCTCTAGCTGAATAATACATAATCTTGAGTGACTGCAGAATGATAGTAATGGGGCATATCCATTAGCAGTGCTGTATAGGAACATTTAGGATACATACCCTTCACCATGTTCTGAGGGAGCCTGAGCCCCTCTGGGTTTGCCCATTTGCAGTGGTGTCAAGTCACAATAACAATAATTTAACAGAGTACAGAAAACTTGTCATTGTGTAACTAATGGACACATGTCTATTTTTGAAAGAAGATGCCATGAAGGAACAAAGGAAATTCAAATTGTGAAAACTTTGCCTTTTGAATGCCTAAAAATGAATGCACAGTGTTTGCTGATTGCAGGTCATGCTAGATCAGCAGTCAAATCAGGCCTAAAGAGTGAGTATTGTTCCTGGGGAGCACAATACTGGTGCAGCTCACCACAGACAGCTGACCTTTGTGGCAAAACAGAATGGTGTGCCAAGAATGACTGGCCCTATAATATAGTTCAGGCTAGTATATGTTATTGTTATTGTATACACCAGTATTATTATTCTCATTTAGTGTTTACATATACTTTGTTTTTTTAGAGGAAATATTTATTTAATCATCTATTCTGTAGTTTTTTTAAGTTTTAGCTAATATTTGTTTTTTTTATTAAATATCTTTCATTTGTTTTGTTTTTTTTCATCTGTTAACCTTACATACAGTGCGATATTGACTTTTACTTTTTCTTTGAGTGTAAAAATTTGTATGTAAGCAGCACTTGGATTCATACGAGTAAGTTCTAGTTGAAAAAACCTGTCTATCAGACATTGTTCTGACAAAAATGAAGATTAAAAGTTGAGAGTTTAAAGTCAGACAGAATAAAATTGGTTCATAGTTGTTACAATTGGTTTTGTTAGAGAGTGTCTGATAAAGATTCTTGAATTGTAACATACATCTTATGTTGAATATCGTGCTGATAACACCTTGAAGAATGACGTGGGGTATGCAAGAACATTCAGATAACAAAGCGACTTCCAAACGACTTGTTATATGGGTCCACAGTTGACGACATGTTTATTTAGACGTAGAAATAAATGTTCATGGCAAAGTAAAGTTACATACATTTTATGGAATGTTCATACAGTCTCAGATTCATCGTCTCATATCTGGCCTATTTACTAGAGGTGCCTAAAAAGGTTATCATCTAAGTATTGAGAACCAGAAATGGAGATAATTAAAAATGCTTCCTTGAAGATCCCTCTTCATAACAATCATCGAACTTGAATACTTAAGTTCGGCATGTTCCTGAAAATCAGTGGCGACCTTTGCTATTACATAAGCCACATAGGAGAACTGTTCAAACTTCAAATATCTTGGGAGAGATTGCATCAACATCTTACTCTAACAGATTCTTATAATGAAAGGCCTAGAAACGACAGTTTGCATAAATTACATGCAGAACGAAATACGTCATAATCACCTAGTGACGTAATAAATATATTGCGTTCATTTACAATTAAAAAGCGTGCAACTGCATGTTAACCACAGAAAGAATATATTACCGCGTAATTTAAACTGCTAATATATTCAGTGTGGTCAATATGCAAAATACAATAAATACTCTTTAACAATAGTTTAATATTAGATTTTATTGTACACTCTTTCTGAATGTTGTTAGTGATTCATATTTACAGTGCACCACAAATTTTACTGTGGTTTTAAAGCTGACTTCAAGACTTAGGTGTATGTTCACTGTTATCTTGTTTGAATAATGTACACAAATGGATTTGGAAGGATGCTAAAATTATGCCTGTATTGCAATGTATATAGTGATGGTGGATCAAAGACAAGACAAGAAATGCAATGTAATTAACAGGCATAAGTGAGAAGAAATTTACTTGGAGAGAATTGAGGATGGAACAAACAGACATATAGACAGATTAAATTATAGGAAAAAAAGTAAAAAGAGTGACCGAAATAAAGAAAATGAAAAAGAGAGAAATTGAAAAGAAATTATGATTATATAACAAGTAAAAGTGAAGTATATAAGGAATGTAGCCAAAAAATGTGATGAGAATAAAAGGAATAATTCTTTGAAGTGTAAGGAAGAGAAAAAGTTGGGATTGCTGAAAGATATGAATAGTTTAGATACTACATAGAGAAGACAGACAGATTGTTGTAGGACAAGGCAGGACAGGAGGGTCCACAGAGATGGAAATCAATCAGTGGTAGGTCAAGGCTGTAATTTTAGTGGTTCAGCACCTCCCACAAATAAAGCAGTAATACATCATGGGGTGCAGTTTGGAGTGTTTGGCCTGATGTTATTATACAGCAAGATAATATCTTGAGGCAACAAAACATGTTCTCAATGAACAGCCAGATTGAACCTGTCCAATATGTGACTGCAGCATTTGCATTCATACTTTCAACCCAGTCAAGATCAGCAAGAAGCACACCATCTTGTGGTCCTAGTGTACTGTAGGCATAATCTCCATTGTTGAAGGGGTAGTTTTTAATTTCTTTAGTGGGAGGATATAAAACATGGTTCCATGTTATGGATGCTTGCTTTGGTTGCGGTGTACAGTGGTGCACCAATTGGCACTGCCTTCTCCATTATATCAGTTCCCTGCAAGAAATGTCATGCTTCTTCATGGCAGCACATTAAGTGCAGCAGATAAAGTTCCATCATAGTGGATTTATGACCACATCTATGAGTTGCTTCACTATATAATGGACACACAGTGTAGTAACCAGTACCCAAGATGTGCTTGGTCAGTACTGTAACTGATATACAATGAGACAGATAGCTCTTTTGCATTATGTTTGAGCTTAATGTTCTGTTCTTTCCTTATTATGCTTCACTGCTCCAGACATTTTTATTTATATGTAGCCAGATCTTGTTTTAGACATCAGAAAATTTAATTTATTGAAACAGGTTTATGTGATCATCTCTCACTGTATATTCTAGTATTACTTCTAAGCAAGTTCTTCCTCTTCAGCAAAGAAAAATTTGTTCATAAAATCCTGTCACAGAATGCTCCAACTTATCCGTTGCAGCTTTTGAAATATAATGAAAGATGTAGTCAGCTTGTAAACAAATTACATGTACCCAAGTCCGGGCTTAACTTATTCAAGAAAAGCTTAGTTTACTCAGCTGCTCATCTTTGGAAAAATCTTCCACATGACCTGAAAAACATGTTCAGTCTCTACTCATATAATTGCAGACTGCTTGAATACTTCATGAATGCTAATTACATGCCACCATAATCCAATTGTGTTACTGTTTCAAATTATTATCTAATATACTTTATGGAAAGTTTGTTTGTTTGGTTTTATTTCCAACATACTTTATTTCTTTATTATTATTATTATTATTCAATACTGTAAAAATATGCTGTTATATTATTTTTATAAGGTTACATGCCTTAAATTAGTACTTAAATTACAGGCGAGGATAAGTTAATACTGTATAATAGATGAGAGAAAGGAAGGATAGAATGTAAGACAGTCCTGCACACTCTATTCTCAACCCCTTGAAGATAAAGATCATTTGTTTGTTTGTTCATCCTAGCTGCTTTGGTGATATTAGTTTACTAGAAAATATTAAACATATACACCTCAAATGGCAATGAAGAAAAATAAGTCCTGGTCATTGTTGTGAACGCACAATATGTTTAATAATAATAAAAACTTCTTCTCATCTCATCTCATACTCAGCCTCATCTACCATTCAGTGTAGAGGTGCCCCTGGAGTGCAGTGGCTTCAGGGAGAACTTGCAATCAAATATTATGGCACACAAGTGATTGGCCTGTTGTGTCCTTATAAAAACTTCTTAAAGACATTAAAAAGTGATGTATAAGTCTCCCATCAATACATCCGTTCAATAAGTCCATAAATTTAGTAATTGGGTCATCAGTAAGTGTAAAATAGTTGCCATATACTTCCAATGTGCGCACTTTCATGCTGCACATTTACTGTGATCTGCACCAGCTTAAGACACATTCATTTTTATCTTTTATTACAGTAGCACATTGATCCTGCAGTTTTTTCTTGGCAACATCAGCTGCAAAAATAAAGTC
Organism: Oreohelix idahoensis; assembly: GCA_024509875.1. Taxonomy (NCBI): domain Eukaryota; kingdom Metazoa; phylum Mollusca; class Gastropoda; order Stylommatophora; family Oreohelicidae; genus Oreohelix; species Oreohelix idahoensis. The sequence goes on along the minus strand of JAMPIV010013748.1, from coordinate 138,538 downwards.
AAGACTGGCAATAAAATTACAATACCAAATAAAATTAACAGAAAACTATCTCTCATACAATTATTTGTTCACAGATGAATTGTATGCTTACTGTTTTCATAGGGGTCTATTTGAATTAAAAAGTGTATTCAAGTCTCAATTTTTTTCAGTCTTCTTTGCTTCCTCATCTACTTTGTCAGTATGGTTTATTTTATCCAATCTGGCACTCTTTCTGCATCCTTGTTTGGCTTCTCTTTAATGTGCACAATTGATTTACTTTCTTCTGGCATGTTATTATGATTTATTATTTGAGCATATCATGTCCAGACAAAGACATAATAACTGTATTTTCCTGCTTCTCTTTGTTCCCTCACAATTTGCTCTTCTCCTTGTTTGTTTCAAGTCTTCTCTTTGAACATATAATAATGAGCAGTGTGAAAATATTTAAAGAATTTGCTGATGTAGACAATAAACATAATTTTATTTTTAATATTAAAGATTTTAAATACAATCTTTGATCTTAGGACTATTCCTGCACAGCGACACAGCAGTTAATAAAAAATGTAAGAAGACTTGTAAGAAATTCAGCTGAGAAGCCTGTAAGTACCAGTATATTTTGTTGTTTTTAAACATCTTGCATGGCTGTCTGTCTGTCTGTCTGTCTGTCTGTCTGTCTGTCTGTCTGTCTGTCTGTCTGTCTGTCTGTCTGTCTGTCTGTCTGTCTGTCTGTCTCTCTCTCTCTCTCTCTCTCTCTCTCTCTCTCTCTCTCTCTATATATATATATATATATATATATATATATAAATATATATATATATATATATATATATATATATATATATATATATATATATATATATATATATATATATATATATATATATATATATATATATATATATATATATATATATATATATATATATATATAAATAAATATATAAAAATATATATATATATATATATATATATACATGAGGGGCGTTCAGAAAGTAATGCACCACATCATTTTTCTCAGCTAATAATGAAGATAGCTAATAATGAAGATAGAAGCATGAAATTTTGCACACTTCAAATATGGCATGTGCCAATTGTGTGCACCAAATTGCACTACAACCGGCCAAATAATACGGCTGCCCTAAACCGTTGAAATGGAGCGTGTTAGCAACTTGCGTTATAAGCAGCGAATTGTGATAGAATTTCTCGTTGCAGAGAAGGAAACTGTTGTGAACATTCACAAGCGTCTATGTGATGTGTATGGAAGTTTTGCAGTCGACAGGAGTACAGTCAGTCGCTGGGTTCAGAGAATCAAAGAATCAGGAAGTGGAGATACGGAGCTGCTTGATCAACCGCGCTGTGGATGTCCTGCCACAGCCACCAACGCAGAAATGTTGAAATGCGCTGAGGGCATTATTCTTACTGATGGGCGAATCACTACTCAACAATTGGCCTTGCAGCTGTCAGTCAGCATTGGTAGTGCAAATGCAGTTATCAAAACTCTCGGATTTTCTAAGGTTTGCACAAGATGGGTTCCTCGAAGTCTCACAAATGACCACCGATTGCAAAGGAAAGCAATTTCTTCTGAATTGTTGGAGCGTTTCAATGCTGATGGAGAGAACTTTTTGGCTAAGATCGTTACAGGTGACGAAACCTGGGCACATCATTTTGAAACTGAGACAAAAAGACAGTCATTGGAGTGGCATCATCCGCAATCACCACGAAGAAAGAAATTCAAGACAATTCCTTCAGCTGGATAGGTCATGATCACTGTCTTTTGGGACATTGAAGGTGTGATTCTTGTGGACGTTATGCCAAGAGGAGAGACAATCAATTCGCAAGCTTACATTAAGACATTGAAAAAACTCAATCAACATTTTCACAGAGTTCGGCAGAACAAGAATCCAGCAGACCTGCTTCTCCTTCACGACATTGCGCGACCTCACACAAGTCTGGCAACATGGGAAGCAATCACCAAATTGGGTTGGACTGTACTACCCCATCCACCCTATTGTCCCAATTTGGCACCCTCTAATTTTCATCTGTTTGGTCCACTTAAAGATGCACTCCGTGGGACAAGGTTTGAAGATAATGAAGGAGTGATTCATGCAGTGAAGAAATGGCTACATGATCAAGACAAAATCTGGTACGGGCTAGAAATACATGCACTTGTTTCGCTGGCATAAAGCTGTACAAGTTGATGGGGATTATGTTGAATAATACCGATGTTTACATGACATATCCATGTATATTGTGTATAAATTTCATGCTTTTTGAATAAACAGCTCCTGAGAAAAACGATGTGGTGCATTACTTTCTGAACGCCCCTCGTATATATATATATATATATATATATATATATATATATATATATATATATATATATATATATATATATATATATATATATATATATATATATACATATATATATATATATATATATATATATATATATATATACACATATATATACATATATATATACATATATATATATATATATATATATATATATATATATACACATATATATACACATATATATACACATATATATACACATATATATACACATATATATATATATATATATATATATATATATATATATATATATATATATATATATATATATATGTGTATATATATGTGTGTATATATGTGTATATATATATATATATATATATATATATATATATATATATATATATATATATATATATATATATATATATATATATATATATATATATATATATATATATATATATATATATATATATATATATATATATATATATATATATATATATATATATATATATATATATATATATATATATTTGTTCATTTATCAGCTTGGTGAAGTGAGTGTCTGTGCATATTTGTGAATGTAGGTGGGTGGGTCGTGTATGGAATTTTTAACTTCACAGACAGAACCATGTAAAGGATCAGTATGTTCTGTTACTTCATTATCAACTTCTTGAAAGTGTATAAATATTTGCATGCATGATTTTGTGTATGCAATAAGAAATTTGGTCAATACCGTTATATGTACCATTGTGGTCTGCTTATTTTTTAAAATGACACATTGAGATGTCTGTGTTTCTTAAATGTTTTTTTTTTAAATTGTTGGAAATTAAAAGTTTAAATTTTTTTTAAATTACATTTTGTTATTCGTTTTCCACAGTCATCTGAACTTGATTTTGCCCTGTTCATTGCCAAAGGCTGCTCTGTTTTTGAGGATGTTGAGTCCAGACGCAAGGTATTAACACTCGTAATTATAATTTATGCCGTAGAAAGACAATCAAAGGAGGAATATTCAAGTTTTTATCAAAACAGACTGACCAGACAGCACCACTACATAAAGTATTAAAGCAGAATATTCAATGGGATTCATGAGTTTAGATGGGTTTGTGGACTATAAAGAGGTCTTCTACAGTTTAGACAGAGAATAACTCTGGAAACTGATAGGGCATTATGGAGTTTCCCATAAGTTCAAAAAATTAAAAAGAAAATGTGTGATAATATAAAATGTAGATTTCTTTATGAAGGACAGCTTACAGACCTTTAATATAAAAACCATCATGAAACAGGGATGCCTTTTATCATCACTCCTCTTCTTACTGGATATAGATTGAATTATTAAGATATAATGGAATTAGATTGACTATGAAGAAACAGTTGAACACTGCTGATGACCTTTCCTGTCTATCTCTTAACTGCAACCAGATCCAAAACAAAATTAGAATACAGAATGACAGGTCACAGCAGCTAAGTATGAAAAGTTATAGAAAAATGAAAGACAAAGATTATGAGATTAACTGCAGCAAAGGATGGCAAGATTGAACTTCAAGAAACATTCCTAAAAACGTGGACTGGGAGCCGCGCTGGTGTAATGGTTACCACGTTGCGCTGGCGATCAGGTGTTCAAGGTTCAAGCCCGGGCGTGTGCATTTGAAGGAGTGTCATCGACCGGGATTTTGACTGAATAACCTGAATGGCTCCTGAGATAAACCCTCTGTGGATGGGAAGGAGCAAAGCTCCTGACCTGGTTGGAAGGAAAGTCCACAGGCTCCCTAGCCTCGCAATGACATGTCATTGGGCTAAAGGGCTGAAAGCCCAAGTGCCGCTGGTTAAGAAAAAAAAAAAAAACCTGAACTTAAAAAAATATCTTGGCAGCAACATGAAGCATCAGACAATCTATTAAATTATGGACTCAGAAGACGTTGATCTATTACTACATTGGGAAATATATGTAAATGGATAACATCAAGTCCACAGAAATACAACTTTTTAGCTCAAATACCAAGTCAAGTCTGCTGCATGGCTCTTAAATATGGGGTAGTAAGAAGGATAACCAAAACAAAAAATTTTACTGATTTTTTTTAATATAAAAAGGAAGTAACACAGAACATGAGGATGAAAATTATGTAACAGGATTGCCAATGTGGAACTTATGAAAAGAACAAAACACCTGTGGAACAAAAGGTGAGGAAATAGTACTCAAAGTTCGTAGACTCTCGGTGAGGAAGTTCAAGGCAGCCCTTCTTCTGGAATCTCTAGGGTAGAAGTAGAACAAGATTAAGTAATACATGGAGAACTGGATACAAATGTAAGAAGGGTATAGACGATACTGGAAGAACAGGTGCCCAAGACAGGAGAACCTCAAGAGAACATTCTGAGGAGTTCCATAGTGAGCTGAAAGCAAAGAAAATATATGAGCAGATCCTCATAAAACCAGTAATATGGATGCAATTAAAGGTACGGAGATATAGAAGAGGAGTATGAAAAGATCACTGAAACTGAAGAAAAATTATTACATTTGAAAAATGTGTGAAATGTTATGAATGAAATTTTTACATTTGAAAAATGTGTGAAATGTTATGAATGTTGAGGACTGTATGTTGAAATGATGAATTCTTAGAAAATTAGGTTTAATATTCAGTATCATATTTATATTTAAGAATAGGTCACAACTTTTAGATACATTTATTTGCTAGAACAGTCATTCCTACCATGTGTAACTTATTCTGTTTCTTCTTTGTACATTCTCAGACATTCACTTGAATGTTTTCAAAGAAAGCAGTAGTCAGTTTGAGGATGTTTGAATCTCCGTAGAGCTTTTCCACGAATGGTACTGGTGTTGGCCATATGCGCTTTCTCTGTTCCGCATATGTTGGGCAACTTTGAAGCAGATGTTCAGCAGTCATTTTATCAGTGCCACAGTTGCACTGATCGGTAGTTCCTATCTTTAGCTTGTTGAACAGATGGTATCTCAATCTGTTGTGGCCAGTGCAGAATCTGAAGATTACCACTTGTTCTCTTCTGTTGAGCTGGTAGTATGCATCATTTTGTGTGTGACCTGGATGCTCTACATCCCATTTGTTTCTGTATCTGATTCTGATAAAACTCTTTGCCTCCTGGAGAGTTACGCTTCCATCAGGCTGAGGTAGATTTCCACCTTCCTTTGCCAATCTGTCAGCCTCTTCATTGCTGGTGATGTTACAATAAGATGGGATCCATTGGATCACAACACTTTTAAATCGTTGACATAGTTTGTGGAGCACTATTCTGAGGTCATCCAGGTCTGTATTATTTTGGCTTTTCAATGCTGCAGTTACTGACTGTGCATCAGTAAAGAAAGCAACTTGCCTCACTGTGCTTTCTTCTGTTTAATAGCAAAGAACCTAATTTTAATAAACAGTGCAAATCTTAAAACCTGTATTTTTAACTAATTTGAACGATAATCATTTCTTTCCAAATCAAAAATACTGATTTTCTGAGAGTACCTCACATGCTCACATGCTTGCATATATGCGCACGTGTCACAGAATCATCAGTTTATTGTAAATCAGGCATCTGCAAATAAAACATTCATTTGTTTCACCTTTATCGGCATGTCCTTTGCCTTAAGTTTATTGTGTATGTTTAACATGATAATGTCTTTTAAACAAGCACACCCTTCACCATCATTAGCAAACAGTATATACATATGAATTGAGCAAACGTGTAATTATCCTTTCATTAGTATTCACATTACTGAACCCCCACCAGATAACAGTCTTAAATTCCATCTAAGCCTTTATGTTGTTAGTGATCCTTTTGCTTTCATGTTCTTCATTTAGTGTCACTGTGTTTATTATGTAAATAATGTACCATTTCCTAATGCCGCTTTCATATTAGTTCAGCTAAACCATTTCTCCATTGCCACTTTACTTTTAGTTCCTTTTTTTTCCTCTGCAGTGTAAAGAACTTGCTACCAATGAAGCTGTCCTTCTCAAGCTGGTGAAGCTAGTGGACTCAGAACTGGTAAAACTTCCAAATCCTTCTATCAATAAGTCTTCATAGCTGTATCTCATTGAAAACTTTAAATAATTTTATTTTCTTTAAACCTGGAGTATAGAATTAATGTGGGATCCAAAGATGCAGCAATAGAGAATGCAGTCAGTGGCCCATAGCTTGACTGCTTGCGTCAGGGTCAGCAAACCAGAGCTGACCAAGACCCTACTTCACCTCCAAGTGGTGGTCCTGGAAACAGGCTGCATCACTGCAGTCTGGCTGAGAGAGTAGGGATTGAAGTGGGAAGGCAAATCCGGTCCCAAAAAATGCTGTGCTGAAGTTGGATGTATTGGCGAAAGGTGCAGATATTGCAGCTTCGCTGTAAATGGACACAACACAACCAACATCCTTTTCAGGATGAACGAGGAAGAAGAAGAATTAATGTAGAGCTGTTCAGCATTATCTCTTAAAAAAATCTGCTCTTGCTTCTCTTAGAATGGCAGCATGATGCACGATTGTGAAATAAAGCCCAAAAAATGTAAAGATTAAATTTTAGGAATCATAAGAATACTTGTGATTATGTTATGACTGTAAGACTTCATCAGAATAAAGGAGGCTAGAAATCCCATAAATGTATAGCAAGCAAAGAACTGACATGACAAGAAGAAATACATTTTAAAATTAAAGGCATATTTACCTGGAAGTCTTGAACAAGCCTCAGAATTACTAAAGAAAAAGTTATTGTCTTAAAACCTGAGTATAGAATTCATGTAAAACTATTCAGCATTCTCTTTTAAGAAAACCTGCTCTTGCTTCTAGAATGGCAACACAATTGTGCTGTAGACAATTTAAACCACAAAAACTTCAACAAACAATATGATTAAGTCATCTAACCATCCAAGACAGAAAAAAGGTCCTCTGGTAGAACCGATGACAAGAACCAGACAAGTGCCAGTGAAACAAGAGATGAGAAGAAGATGCTCAAGATGAATAGGATGCACATTGAGGAAACCTGTTGATAGCTTTACAAGGCAGTCCTTGTTCTGGAATCCACAGGGTAAAAGAAGCAGATGTAGACTGAAAAATAGACTAACACTTGCTGCTTGCATGCTCAGGACTCACCACAAGAGGGGGAAAGCTATTGCCAGACTCTTTATGTATAATAAACATTCAGTGTGGCTCCAATAATTACAAAATACATATCAGTTCTTCAGTTTGTGATTATTCATTCATAACCCTCCACTCTCAAAGGAGCATAGGCCTTCAACAAACACATGCCAAGTCCTCTGGTCACATGCCATCATCTCAAGTTCTTTCCACGTTCTCCTCATCATTTTCACCTCTGTTTCCAGCTCTCTTCTCCATGCGCTTCTTGGTCTACCTCTGCCTCTCTTGTCCTGGGGGTTCCAGAACAAGGACTGCCTTGTAATGCTATCAACATGTTTCCTCAGTGTGTGTCCTATCCATCGCCATTGTCTTCTTCTCATCTCTTGTTCCACTGGCACTTGTCTGGTTCTTGTCATCAGTTCCACTTTGGTAACCTTGTCATACCATTTTAATCCTTCTATTCTACACAAGCACCCATTTATGAAAGTCTGTAGCTTTTTGGTTGTTGTTCTCCATGTTTCAGAGCCATATAATTGTACTGACTAGTTTGTGATTGGCTGCAAAAAAAAGAAAAAAATTGACAAGCTCAGCAGCTTTAGTTATACAGTTGACATTCAAAAATCCGGTCATCGATAATCCGGTTCCTTCAGATTTCCGGCATGGATTTCGGAGCGCATTTTTTAATTTACCGCGTTGGCGCGCCACTGTTTTCTGGAGCCGTGTATGTTTTGATGCAGCTGTTGGGTCTTGCTTGCACGTGTTAACAGGAATTCCTGCTCATTCCTTCTCATTTTATCATTTATTTGTTGCTGTATAGCCCCCATTATGGATTCAGCAAATAAAAGAAGTGGTGTAAAACGTAAACATTGAGCGTTGTCGATCGCAGATCATTTAGTTTTTAATTTTCTTTCTTTAAAGGACTGTACAGGTAGTCATTTTCTGTTAAATATATACAGCATATATAACCAGAAAAAATCCGGCATTTTCAACAATCCGGCACTCCTCAGGTCCGGAGGTTGCCGGATTTTTGAATGTCAACTGTACAATAACAAAAACAAAAGATGTAACAGCCCAGTCAGTCTTTATTTTTAAAGAACGAACTCAAATTTTACATGCCACAGGTTAAAATAAAGAATGTGAAAACTACTTTTACAAGACGACTGTGTTCTAAAGACACGTGCAAAAAAAAGAAATAGTTTTTTTTTTCCAGTCTTTCATTTTCTTCTTGACATACAAGTGAAGATTTATAGACAGCTGAAGAAGTAAAAGAGAGGCACAATAGTTAAATAAATAAGGTAAAACAGCACAAGACCTCTCTTTGTTACACATGACTTGGCATGGCTAATTGTTTAGTGCTTGGTAAATAAGTATTTTGCCCAAAATAGTTCTGATATTGTCTAAAAAGGTATAACAACAAGCTTATAAAGTGGTATTTTGAAATGCATGCTAATGTCTGCAGCAGTAAAATAGTGCAGATGGCAAAATCTTTTGACTTTATTTCTGTTCCTTGAAATGAAACAACAGATATATCCAACTGTTGCCAGATGATTCTTGTATTCCATTTCATGTGCCAAGATTATGTTTGTGATGAGTTTTGGAATTCCTAAATTTAAAAATTGGACTGGAGAAAGTATGAAAAACTGAATAGTTGAAAACTTAATTAATTTTTGGAAAGTCAATAGCAAAATTAATATGTAATGTCTTTTGGCAGCACACAAACAATACATTTTGTGTGGCCACAACATATGTAACAGTTTATAATTTACAGTTCTTAATTTATAAATTTTACTGGTGCGTTGAGAAGTTCATTTGTAATTTTTGCAATAGCAGTTAATGATTATTTGGCAATTTTCATTATACAATTTATAGATATGTTCACATTAAATTTTAGAATCGGCAATGTTATATTAACTGTGCCTGTACCCTCTACCTGATAAAGTTGCCATGCTCCACAGATGCAGTGAATCTTTCAGAAACAATCTGCAATCTCTGAATTTAAATAAATATATTAATTCAAAATAAAGCATAATTTAGACAACATTAAAAAATAGGGCTGTAACAATACCAGCAAAGTGGAAGGACTACAACATGCTAAATCTAATCCACATGCAGAAAAATTATTGACAACATCTAAATCAGAGAATGCAAAACTGAATTAGGGAACAAAGATAAATATAAATCATTGTATAGAGTTAATGATAAAATACTCTTCACCCATTTTTTAAATCACAGACCTTACTTCCTTCTATTTTACAACTTATAATAAAAGATTAACTAATGTAGTGATTCATCAAATTATTCCTCTTAATAGTTTACTGTCAAATTTCAGGAAGCAACAATTTCCTATCTTAGCTAACAGAAACTTAGAAGCTGTAATACTTAATACAGCACTACAGCTGTATTATGACTCACATGAGTGTTATGTTCCAGCGATGCATTCATAATTTGAGATTTGCATAAACTGAGACCATTTTCTCAATGGAAATCCAGTACATTATAACGGGATGGTTCTGAAAAGTAGATTAAAGTACAAATTAATAAAAGTGTTCTTAAAAACCATAGGAAAAAAGAATTGTTGTAGTTGTTGTTGATATCCCATAGCTGCTGAGCGTGTCTACTCTTGGCAGCCCAATGCCATTCTTAGAAAAGTGCAGGTTTTCTGCAGTTGTTTTAATGTTCCATATAGTGAGTTGGTGACTGTCAGAGGTGTCTGTAAAAGTTTTTTCCTGGCATTTGTGAGTGATGGACACTCCATGAGGAGGTATCTGGTTGTTTCATAGGGATGAGAGCAGTGTCTACACATGGGTAGGTGCTGAGGGTTGATACGGTTTAGATGGCTATTGACTCTGGCGTGTCCTGTTCGAAATTGAAATATAAGACTTTGATTTCTCCTGCTGAGTCTGTTTATGTTGTCGTTAGGAAAAAAGAATACAGATTATTAGAAACGTGAAATGAAAACATTAAATTATGAATTTTTAAAAGTACATGTTCGTAACCCTGAATCCGAATATTCGAAAGCCAAAATATTAAAAAAATCAAATGATTTTTTGTCCGACTTTGGGGTGATTTTTGAACAAATTTTTGGCCGACTTGGCTACTTTGGGCAAAATCTGAAAACTGAAAAAATCTGAATTCCGAAACACAGCTGTCCTCAAGCATTTTGGATTCTGTGTTACCAACCTGTAGCGATCTTGTATTGCATGTTTTCCCAGTTTGCATTATTTCAAATTCAAGTAAATTGGGATTGTGTAATATGCATTATCACTGTATTATAATATTTAATGCTATTACAGCGCAAGTGTTTTTGTTTTCTAATTTTACTTTTTTTCTTTTGATTTTTGATGACAGCATTAGCTGCAGTTTGGCATACTGTATTTTTTATTTGTATAATACTTATTCAGTAGGTGGAAAACATGCAGAAGCTTCATCAATATGTAATACATCCAACAGTTAGTGAACTGTAATTTTTGTTTGTTCACCAGTCTGTGCAGTCTGTTGCCACTGCTGTTGGTATGTGCAGCAAGCATATACCTAAAGAAGAGGTAAGTGTTTCAATATGTGTCCTTTTCAAAATGAGAAAAGTCAGTAAAATTGAGCAAATGGTGTCCTTCTTAGAAAGTGAAACTTTTAAAATATAATACTTAACTCTTGCAGGCCGGAATTTTTTCATCAGTTTTGCCAGAATTATTTTTGTACCTTAAAGCAGTACCTTTATAAATTCTAAAGTTTCTGAATTATTACACAACAAAGACACACATATTATACATCACAGTAAAGATAAATGAATGTAGAATTAGAATATGAAGAACTTTTAGTGATATTCTACATATAGTATTCAGTTATGAGTCATAACGAAAATACGAAACAAATTTCACGGAACACAAAAAGTGACGTTCCCAACGTCGTTTCGGCTTCTAGGGGTTTTGCGGATGTACGCTACCAGCGTCGTTCCGGCCTTTAAGAGTTAACTGAGTATTATTAAATTATGTTCATATGTGCATTTGTATGTTGTAATTTTTTTGGTTCATTAGTTAATGCTTTTGTTTCTGTAAGTTTGTACATTTTATTTATGACTTCTCCATTCATTCATTACCCTTCTGCTTCCGGTGGTGCATGAGCTTTCAACATATTCACACGAAAACTTTCTGATCAGTGCCATCCCTTCAAGATGTGTCCATGTCGTCTTTATCCCATTCAGTCTATCCCTAGCTCCCTTCTACATGTTTTTGGTCTCATTCAATTATCTTACCCGGAGGACTCCAGAAAAAAGAACTGCATTGTAATGCTATCAGATGGTCTTCCAGAAAAAAGAACTGCATTGTAATGCTATCAGATGGTTTTCTGAATGAATGTTCTATCTAATGCCAAGGTCCTTTTCTCCTATCTTGTTCCACTGGTTTTTTCTGGCTTTTCCTCCATCAGTTCCAAACATTGGTGATCGTGTTCTTCCATTTCAGTCCTTTTATATGCAATCTTCTTCTTCTTTGTTCATCCTGAAAAGGACGTTGGTTACGTTGTGTCCGTTTACAGCGAAGCTGCGATATTTGCGCCTTTGGGCCAACACATCCGACTTCAGCACGGCATTTTTGAAACCGGGTTAGCCTTCCCTCTTCAATCCCTACTCACTCAGCCAGACTGCAGTGATGCAGCCTGTTTCCAAGACCACCACTTGGAGGTGGAGTAGGGTCTTGGTCAGCTCTGGTTCGCTGACCCTGACGCAAGCAGTCTAGCTATGTGTCGCTAACTGCATTCCTCACTGTTGACGTGTCTTAGGTCCCTTATATGCGATCACCCATTTATGAAAGGCTGTAACGTCTTGGTTATTATTTATTATTGTTCTCCACTTACAGAGCCATAAAATAGGTCTGTCTTCATATATGAGCTGAAGATTTTAGTTCAGTGTTCGGCTTGACTTTTTCTGACTTCCATGTATTTCCCAAACCAGTAAAAGAGATCCTCTTGCTTCTGTAGTCTGTTTTGTATTTCTAACTTTGCCCTTCTTGTAACTTTGTCATTCTTCTAGCTTTGTCTATATATTGCAGCCAAGATATATGTTGTGAGTTCATATCTTTATGACTACTTACTAACTACAGTAGTAATTGTTTTCATGGTAAGACAAATACATGATTTTATTTTTCCTTTTGTGTGAAGAAATAAAGATATCTATTTCTTTGTTCTTTGTGATTAAATGCTACACTACTTTGTGTGTGTGTGTGGAGGAAACAAGAGATCCCCCCACCATTTTAATGAAGGATTATTGAGATGACCTTTTTGATTGAAGAAAAAACTAAATTACTTTTCTGATAGTATGTGAGTACTGTAATTAATAATCATATCCCTTATTAACTTTCTTGCTTTATAGCCATGCCTGAGATGTACTGATTTGGTTTCAACAGCTCAGAAGTATATCAGCAAGTTCTTGACAGAAGTAAGTGCATATTAGTAGTTTTTATAGTACCCTTGGGAAGAGTGTTTGCTGGTCCCTAATATTATTCCCTGTGTACTACTGCAGAGAGTTTTTATAGTTCCAGGAGGGTCTCTGAGGAGTTCAAATAAAGAATAGGACTACTGTTTCCTCGAGCATGTTGTAAGAGGTGACTAATATGAGGATGTTCATGGGGCTGGCTACTTCATCATGTAAAATAAATTACTACAGAAACCACGGCTGCTTCAAGGGGACCAGCTGCAGAGGTGGCTCCATGCAAAAAGAGAACGTTGTCTCCATTACAGCTGCTCTGAACGCATCACGATTCTGGGCAAGTCGACCTGCATCATCCAAAGACAAGTTCAGACTCTTTGTGATGTCCTGGATCCACCATCATCTAGGTCGTCCCCTTCCCCTTTTTCCAGGGACCATGCCTTCCATTACTAATTTTTCCAGACTATCATGTCTTTTTATATGACCAAAAAATGTCAGTTTCCTTATTGCGATGGTATTTAGGAGCCAATTTTGCTTTACATTTAGTGAGTGCAGTACTTCTCTGTTGGTATTTTTTTCTGTCCAGGGTATTCTCAACATCCTTCTGTAGCATTTCATTTCGAATGATGTAATTTTTTTTGCAACTGTTTTATTGAGTGTCCATGTCTCGCAGCCGTATCTTGCTACTGGGAATACACATGCTGTGATCAGTTGTAATGCTGTTTCTTTGCTTGTGCCTTGCCATAGGTTTTTCATCTGTATTAGTTTATGTGAGGCAATTGCAAGTACTACTTAGAAGTATTTTAGAATCTTGGAATTTTTTTTTGTTATCATTAATGTTTTTCATCACCTGTAACACCTTCAACCATCACCTCTAGACTTCTGTTGTTTGTGTATTAGCTGTTTTACTTGAATACAATCTCAAAACAGAATTTTATACATGATTACTTGGATGATGTTAAAAAGACATATACAGCATTTGTGCAGGATCACAAATTCATTTACAACTTATACTCAGTGCTGGAAGGTAACCAGTGTCAGATAGAAGTGCATATACATACTTGTCTCATGCTTGAAAAATTGGAACTGAGAATGAGATTAATTAAGATTGTAACTTGTGGGGCTTACATTTGGTCTGTCAAAAAGATCCAGACATGTCTTTCAGAACATAGACACACACGGTTCTCCAGAATATTTGGTTCAAGTAGAGGACAATAGACCGGAGACTGTCATGTTGGCCAAAAACGTGACATTTAGCTTAGAGTTGGAATTTCTTTTTTTGGGGGGTTTTAGTTTTAATACGGTCTCGGCATTTGTTGGATATTATTATTTTTGACAAAGCTCATAACAGGGTTGGAATTAGGTTAAAGCTAGCTGATTGACAAAGCTCAAAACAGGGTTGTGGTTAGGTTAAGGCTTGCTGTAACATAAATATGGATAGCCAAATGGGTAAAATTGAGTGAGATGGTGAATGCAGTCTACTGTTCCAAACTTCTACCATATATTCTTTAATATTTATCTGTAGGTGTATTTACATGGCAATGTGTAGTTTCCAAGGATTTCTGAAAAGGCAGAGAAAGAATAAATTCTTTAATAGTACTGCTGAAATAGCATTGATAAGTTTGTGTCATGTGTTCGTTTGTAATATTGCACAGAAACATATCAGCATGTTATTGGTTCAGATAAATTTGATTGTGTTGCTGTGTATTTGTATATTAGCAGGTTTTAGAAATTAGTAAATTTTATGAGCTGCTTGAGAGCTGTCATCATATTTCAGGATTCTTTCAAGAAGTTGATAGAGGCTCAGTGTGTCAAGCTTGGACAGGGACTTCAGTTGGTAAGATCTTAAATCACAGTTGTGTTATAAAGTAAGTCTTACAGAAGTAAATGGGACACTGCACATGTGTTTCGCTATGTTGCTGAAATAGTAACACATTTATGTGTGAAGAAGAGAAGAGAATGACTAAAATAGAACGGGTGAGCATATAGAGCTTTCATTATCTTGTATCTTCAACCTGGAAGTTTAACAACAAATATCTCCATTCCTTTTTTTTTCTTTTCTTTTTTTCTTTTAGCTTTTTGATAATTTGTTATAAATCTGGAACATTTCTTCTTCTTCTTCGTACACTCTCAAACATCCACTTGAATGTTCTCAAAGTAAGCAGTAGTCAGTTGGAGGCTATTTGAATCCCCATAAAGCTTTTCCACGAAAGGAGCTGGCGTCGGCCATATGCGCTTTCTCTGTACCGCATATAAGGGGCAACTTTGAAGCAGATGTTCAGCAGTCATTTTATCAGTGCCACAGTTACACTTTTAAAAGTTTGGTCCAGTTCAGTCTGTTTTCTATTTTTGGACCACATCCAAAACTGTTTTCCTGTACCCCTCCTGCTCTTTATCTACCTTCTGTCTTCATCTTCTCTTCTTTCAGCTCACAGCAGAGCAGTTTCTCCCATACATTTTTTTGTTATCACAACTCTCAATACAGTTTTGCTTTCAGTTGGAATCCCTTGGTGTTGGTACAGGAATAATGAGATGAAAACCATAACAACATTAAGAAAAATTTAATAGAAACATGCAGAAGTGAAGTTGTTTCTTTGAAAATATTCAAGTAGAGAGTCTGAGAGTGTTTGAAGAAGAAGAAGAAAAAGTTGTTTAATGGACTACTGATTTTGTAAAATAGAAAAGCTATTCTTTTAAGAAAAATTAAATGCAATTTTTCTAAATCTAATTTCATACTAACAGCTCATTTGAGAAATTAGTAATGATTATATATGGAGGTGTCCATTGCAGTTCCTGGGTATCTCTGAGGAGACACAAAAAGAATAGGACTACTGACCCCTCACATAAGTTGTAAGAGACAACTAACATGAGGCTGTGCAGGGGGCTAACAACTCATAGTGTAAAACAAAATAGCAACAGACAAGCCACCACTGCTAGAGCAGATAAATATTTGGATGGGGTGCAGGAAAAAATAAGAAAGCAGGGAGTGGGTTTTTTTAATTAAAGAAATGGAATGGTTTGATTTAATTTATTTGTCTATGCATAGTTAAACTGACTTTTGCAGTTCTACTCCATGTGGGTTATAATTTGAAATGGGAGGAGAGTGGAATAGCATCAGATGAGCTTTATTTGCCTTTGCTCATCCATTATATCAGCTGAGACTTTACCCTGTTTAACCAGACTTTCTGTTACAATTAGGTTTTTTTAGTGTAACTTTATTTTCCATGTTGTGTTTTATTTTACTTGGTGTTAGTTGTTTATAGCAGGATTTGTTTTTTGTTTAAATCTTGACTATTTACGGTATAATTTTGTTGTCAGGAGTTTTCATGTGTTGATTTTTTTAAATCTAGTTTTTTCCCATTGTTTTGCTCACTAGTCTTATACCATAGTAGTTCTTATTTTTCATATATGTATTTGTGTGTGAATTGTTTCTTTTGGCTTATGGTTTTCTTTGTTTTTTGTTTATTAATGTTTTTAATTTTCAGTGCAAGGCCATAGGACAAGCTAAATATAAAGATTTCTACAATGGTCTCATCAGTGCGGTGAGTATTTGCCATGGAGCTGGTGATTTGAATTAGTCATGCCTTATCAGCTTTCTTATTATTCGCACTTGTAGTTTGGTTACTCTCTGATGATGATGATGATTTGTCCATCGTATTTGATGAGGACTATCAACATCTCTCATAATGCAGTTCATTCTATGATGTTAAGTGGGTGCGCATATGGCTGATCAAGCCAATGCAGGCAAGAAAAGTTCTGTTGCATGACCAACATACAAGGCCTGAAGACAATACAGGCTGCACATCCACGCTTGACTTTCGGGCTGCACGTTTTTTCTGGGCTGCCCTCACACTGCTGGCCTCGCTGACTGCAACACCCATTTTGATAGTGCCTCTCCAGGCTGTGCGATCTTGTGTCAGATGCTCCCAGGTGGTTATATTAATCAGGCAGCTCTTCACTGACTCCCTCAGGCTGTCTTTGAAGCGCTTCTTTGGTCGTCCTTTAGTACGCTTTTCCTCCCTCAACTCGCCATACAGCAGCCTCTTTGGGAGGCGTTCATTTGGTATATGAACCAGATGTCCGGTCCATTGTAACTGCGCTTTCTGAATCAGTGTATAGACACTGGGCATATTTGCTCTTGATAGAACCTCGGTATCTGGGATCTTATCCTGCCATCGAATGTGTAGCACGCAACACAGGCACGTCTATTATATCTAATTATAATACTATTTCGATAAAAATATAGACAAAATAAATCTCATATCAAACCAAAAATCTCCATAAAGACCATTTTTTACCCCCCATTTTCTTTTCATTTTTTAGTTTTTTTTCTTCATCCTTCCTAACCCATTTTTTCTTGTTTTTACCCAATCCCCCTCACCACCCAACCATCCTTAACATAACCCCCAAAATTTTTAATTTTTCAATTTCTTTCATTATTTTTATTTTTTTTACTTTTATTTACATTTTTTTATAACATAACAAAACATTTTAATTTAAAATCATTCCCTAAAAATCATATAATCCATTACACCAATATTAGTTACCCGGAATAAATATTCTAATCTTAAATCCAAATTAACTTTATTTTAAAATATAACGGCAACTATTACAGAAAATCATTGTTTTAATAATTTATTTTTAGCCTAGACTATCATTCTTACTTCTTTTTTTTGTTTTACTTTTTTTTTTTCTAATTTTTTTTTTTATATTTTTGATTTTTTTATTCTTTTTCATTTTTTATTCTTTTTTTTTTTCACATTTTTTTTTTGGAGGTATTGGATTTTTTTATTCGATCGGATTTATGTTTTTTTTTTTTTTTTTTTAATTTTTATATACATTTATTTTTATTTTTTTTTTTTTTTTTTTAATTTAGTTTTTTTTTTTTTAATCGCTTTTGGGTTTTTATTTTTTTTTTTTTTAGGTTTTTTATTATATTTTATAATTTTTATTTTTTTGGTATTTTTTTTTTATTAAATGATTTTTTTTAAATATTAACCCCAAAATAAACATTTTTTTTTTTTTTACTTCATTTTTTTTTTTTTTTTTCTTTTTTTTTTTTTTTAATTTTTTAAACAACTTTATTTTTTTTTTTTTTTTTTTTTTTACTTTTTTAAAATTTTTTTTTATTACATTTTAAAAGTTATACAATATTTTTTTTATATTTATTTACTTTTTTTTTTATTTTTTTTTTTTTTTTTCCATACTTATATTTTCTTTTTTTTTTATAACATCAAATACTTATAATTAACATTTTTAATTTAATCTGTTTTTGATTTTTTTTAAGTTTTTTTTTTTTTTTCGCTATTCAGTTTTTTATATTTTTTGATTTCACACCAAAATTGCATATATTTCCTAATACACCGCATTTCCAATCAAATATTTGTAATAAACCCCGTCTCTAAAATCCAAAAAAAAATTTCACTTTCTAATAATCCAACATTTATACCTAACTTACCGATATGAGACAATCATTATAAATCCTTTATATTGTTTTAACCTAATAAGCTTTTTTTAAAAGTTGTGGCGGTCGTGAAACTTCGTTCATAAAAAAGGTTATAGTTTTATGTATGTTGTTTAAGAATAAATCTTATATTTATTCTACATAAAATAATTTGTTATAATTTTGCTAATTTTATTATAAATTTGGCAGATTTTGGTCAGTTTAATGGATTTTGTGACATAAGGGGTTCATTATTGAAATTCTTGATTATGATTTTTTTTAAAATATAAAGCTTTCATAATACAAACCAGTTTAAACCCTCCACCTTAACAAAACTTATTATTAATCATACCTAATAATCCCACCAAAAAAGCTAAACACTATGATCTAAGTACTAAATTTTTCGCCTTTCTTTATCTTCAAATTTTTAATTATATCTTCTTTAATATTAATGTAAAATTTTTACCTTTTTAATAGGTCATTGAAATCATTTACCTCTAAAATACATCACTTCATTTAAATAATGACAAAACCCAACTTATAATAAGCGGATTCCTGTAAATGAAAACCTTTTTTTCAAGAATTTTTTTCATTTTTTTGCGGCTCACTACTATTACAATTTTATAACAAATAGTTTGCTTTGTATATCACATTCAAAAAATTATTTCAAAATTTTCATAGTTATCTCCATTACTACATTTAATTTAACCTTAACTTTTCTCTTATCATTTTTTTATTATTATTTTATTAACCCAGCTTTTGTTTCAAATTTTTATAAATTCAAGAAACATTTCTTTTCAAACCTTATTTTCAACCCCTATTTTTAAAAATCTGGGTTTAGGCAAAATAAGAACCTCTGATTCCCATTATTAGAAAACTGTTTTTTTTTGGATCAATTTTTTTTTAATTTTTTTTTTTATTGATTTTATTTGTGCAGGAAACTTTTCGAAATTTTATTGTTTGTTCATTACCTGGGAGAACAAATAAAACCTGGAAGAAATAACTGTCTTTAATAAATATTCCTGAAATAATGGAAGATATAACACTTTTTTTTTTTAAATACTCAGCCTTTTTTTTTACTTTAATGAACCCAAACTCCATCAGAAAAATGAAGGATGGGGATTAAACCTCCTTTCTTTAAATATTTAAAATTTATTTTAAATCTTTTAAATAAAAAAAATTTAATTAACAAATTAAATTTTTTTTTTATTTTTTTTTATTAAAATCAGTAGTATTACTAAACCATTTAACCAGAAAAGAAATTTTACGCAAATGAAAAGTTTTTTTTGTACAGTCCGAATAAAATTCTTAATTTCGAACCTATAGTAAAAATCCCACTACAACGTGACCCAATTTAATACTCGAATGATTCATTCCACACAACCAAATGACCCGTATAATAAATTGCACCAAGGATCCTATTACTTATCAAAAAAATAAACATATAAATATACTCTTAAATAAAAATTATAAAATAAAAAATAAACCTATTCTAAAAAACCTATCTTAATTTTTACTAATAAAATAACTAATTCTCGAATTGCATTGTTTGCACAATATTCGATTTCTTAACCCCGCATTCATTTAGTAAATGTTTTTTTATCTTTCCATTGTATTCAAGTAGCTGGGGGGTTGATTTTGTTATTGTGTCCTTACTTGTTTTTTACTCAGATTATATAGGACAGATGTGGATTTATCCACGCTGGGTTTTTTTAAAATAGTTCATGATGCCTTTTTTCAATTTTACTTTATTTTCTGTCGACATATGAATCTAATATATTTCTCATAACATCATCTAATTATATTTTCTATATTAATTAAGGACCTTTATATTATATATTGAAAATTTTCTAATTAATATCAATTATCATTTATTTTTACAATATCTAGCTAAGTAGACTATCTTAAGTGTGATGTAACGACGTTTAAAGATTGCTTTTCGAAAACTAGCGACTATTGATCAAATGTATGGGAACCGTACCTTTTATCTTTTCTCAGTTAGGTATTTTTTTTATCATTGTATGTTGATATTGTAGTGAAATCCTGTTGTGAGAGTGTTAATTATTTATATAAATTGATCATTTAAAATGTCATTTATTAATTAGTAGGATTATCATAGCCTATTGTAATTACATGTATGTGTGTAATATTTATTGCGCTCTAGTTATAAACACTATTTAGTTTGAGAGCATAATGATTCAATGACTAGAAAGATAGGTTTCAGCTAACTCGTTATATCTATTATTTTGTACTATTTTATTTCCGGTTTATTCATTATAAGCATAGATATTTTTTGCAAGCATTTATTGATAACTTAAACCATTATGGGTACCTCTCGATTGGGAGTATAAAATTTTTAAAAGTGTTAAGGATATGTTTTACTTAAATAATAAGTTGACACCATAGGCGTGTTATTTTTTTAATTTATATTTTTCTCCTCCGTTGTTGTTATTATTTGTTAGTTAGATATTAGTTTCTACTAGTGATCATTTGTTATATTTATGGTTGTTTGAACTTAGTTCGATAATAATATTGGTCGTCATTTCAGTAGATTAATGTAGAGTTAATTGCTATTATAATTAGTGCATAAGCTATATATTGTTGTGTAAATGTATTAGGTGAATTGTAAAGAGATGATAGCTAATCTCTCAATATATAGATATTGATAATTATATTTATAGACTAATCTCGAGTGATTCACTAATGTATTGCTTTAGGTATTTGGATTTTTGGGTAGATATAGAGATTGCCTGATTATAACTTTATATATATATTTATTTACAACAATAAACAATAAGAGATAAAAGTGTGTTGAGAGGTGCACTGATGCACATAAGATAGAAAATAAAATATATCGTTCGCACCCTGTCTCCCGCACGAGATACACTGACTAACCATCTAGCAAAGTGTAGTCTTCCATTTATCACTAGATACGCCCACACACTAGGGAAAACCTAACAATCTCATATACTTAGCAAACTCTTTAGTTCAGCTTCATGAGTGTCATATACTACACCGTTGCTATAGGTGTGAATACGCATCATAAATTGTAGAAAGATAAGGCTCTGATGTCGAGACAATATGCACGTCAGCATGTGTCTCTCGAGTGGTGTCACTCGTTGTCGACTATATGTCCCCTGTCCGATGTCGCCAAGAGTCTCTACGTGTAGATATCGCGATATTCACTTTGTTCACTCGTCTCGCTGTGTTCTGTGTGTTGTATGATCTGATATGATGACGATAGACGGAAGTATGTGTGTAGATAACTAGGCTCAGCATACCTAAAGTTGGGTGTATCTTCCGCGATCGTCTAAGATGAGTAACCTACTAGGGCACTCGCTAGATCTCTAGCTTAGTATGCTTTTCATCTAAGTCAATCCTCATTGTTCTTCTAGAGGCTCTCATCGCTTCTACAGAGCGATATACTATCAGACCCTACTAGAGGTATCCTTGAGCTATATGTCCTCTACACTCTCGTCGCGTGTCTGTGTCCGCGTCACTCGAGAGCAACTCCCTAGACTATACAGTATGTCTCGTGACGTATTCTGATGTGATCAAAGGTCCTTCATTATGATGTAGGTTTGGGAGTTGTGTCTCATGACTCAGTCTACTGAGAGTGCTGGAGCTATTCACACTTTGAGAGAGACTAGCCTGCCCCACGCTATATCCGGGGACTAAATTCACTTAAAACCTGAGCTAGAATCAGAGACCTATAATGGTAGGTACCTGCAGGAGTCGTTCTCCTCGGGAGTGTGAATATGGACTGTGCTCTAGGCACTGATGTCTGTGAATTTAGCTCACATATAGCCGATATATCGCAAACTTAGGAGTTTACTGATGACAGAATAATTGTGTAGATGGGCTTGTCTAGCGTAATAGATAAACACTATGATTCTCGTGTGTAGTCCTCGCATATCTCCCTGCTCTCCGACTACACCTGCTCTGCATGAAGGCGCTATAGAGGAAAGAGAAGCAGGCATTTCATTTCTGGCTGTATGAAAGGCTTTATGACACGCAATGTCCTGCCAGGATCCACGTGCCGTTCGCACGACGTGGGTCTTTTCTATTGAGTGTGTGAGTTTTGAACTAGCGATGAGAGCTCTGGGCGGCCTTCCTAGGGTAGATATCCCGTTGTTCTCCGCTGAAGCATGGGGTGCTTCTACTGCGCTAAGAGGAATCGCGCTTTTCCGGTCCCGCTGAAGATTTGTATACTTCGATCTATGCGTATATAAGGGATTCATACATCATCGGTTATTGTCTTTCGCGTGTGTCTGGCGTGATGGTCAGTAACTTTTGTCCGGAATAGCGGCTTTGTGATACTCTTCTCGCTATGGTGACAAGTGCACACGGTTGATGTCTCTCAGAGAGAATACGTCCTGCACTGTGTCTCGTACTTTATGACCCTTGCTTTGGGTCATTTGATTCATAATTTTTGTATGCGAGCACGAGACTATGATACAACCTATTGTTTTGACGCGCCAGACGTAAAGGACTCGCATGTGATCTAGTCCTGTATCGCACGATATAGAATGCCGCTGTATAAGAGATATATGTGATACTGTTTGAGTGTCCTCTCGTATCAAGTATGTAATTAATATATAGCAGATCTCCCTTGACTGACATCACTCCAGAGAGTAATGTGCACATTACGACTCTCGTGAGTGCTACTATTTGCTCTGCATGGCTGACCAATTCCGAGTACATGATGAACGTGATAAGTCTCTTCTCGAGATAGTCCACACAATGAGTAGATGTTGATATTAATCTCCCACGCGATAGACTGTCGCTACTCGATTATCTCCTTCACGCGTTGTGCAGATATATATCTGTCGACATACGTGTTCGCTCGGCGCGCTGTATGTGTGTGTCTAACTAGAAGAGACTATTAATTGTAGATATGATGATAGTGATGTGCTCAATCCAGAACTGTCCGCATATAATCCACAACTACATTCACGTGAGAGAATGGCCGCTGTGCCAAATTGACGTTTAATAATGTGGTGCGCCTTGTTGTTATGTAGCTCGCTATGATCTGCCACCAGTTATATTCGACGGTGAGATGACTCTACTCTCGAGTATATGCTCAACTAGATAACCCATGTTGCTATATGCTATATAGATATTGTTAACGCCTCGTACCCAATACGAGGGCTGGCTGTCTCACACTACAGATAACATCTGCGACGGGAGGAATGTGTATACAGGCATTTGTATAGAGAACACACGAATGTCAGTTGGATCTCTGTAATCGCATGTATTTAAAAACTCTGATTCGCATAGATGGAGGTGACATTCTTTTGTCTCAGACTTTTTCATTGTGACGCTCGTGTGATAGATGTAATCTGTGTTCATCGTGACTTGTGTGAGTATCTATCTGTAGTACCTTAACTCCGGATTTGATATCTGTCTCCTGCTCTTCTGTTGTACCCGACCAAAGAGATTTGTTACGGCACACTCTAGAAATATACCCTGTTGATCACAGCACAAGTGTCGATCAATAGCAGGCTGTCCAATAAAGTGTCATTTATCGAGTGTGGCAATATCTTTGCTTACCCCACTGGAAGGATTATAGGACACTTCTTGTATTATACGCTGTGGAACGACGCGCTCTATGTATATGTATATAGATGGTACGGTGTTGACGACAGAGACTCGGTAAGCGCACTTACAGAACCACGTGTGTTACTGTCGGTCAAGCAGCGCGATGTGTTCCGTTCTGGTGTAACTAGATGAAAATCTCTCCAACTGCTACATTGTGAATTAGATCACGTGTGCACACAGTGTTGTTCTACTAGACAAGTCTCGTGGGTGTATGTTCGCCTATGTTACTGTCGCCTAAGATTATCTGTTCCACTTAGAATATAGGATATAGTTAAGAGGCACTGAGACGCTTTTGTGGACGAATCTGGATTCACGGTAGTAAATTTCATCAGGCATATGGGTCTGTTACAAGACCGCTCGGGGTTATATACAAGAAATTCCCCGCGGACTTCTGCCTATGTCATTTCTACAGCTTTCAACTAAACCAATGGACTTACTTAAAAAATTAATAACGGGGTCTACACCAATAGATTTGAAAAGCCCGTCGACCTGTTTATCCCGACCGCGTGCGTTTCCCACCTGCGTCATATTGCGTGAGCCAAACAACAGAAACTTTCCGCCCCACCCAATCTAATCCTCACGCGCTGTTAAACAAAGACATGACCATGATATATATGTAACAAAGAAACTGGGACTACGAGATCGTGATAAATTTTAACAACGAAAAACCTTCGTGATCGCAATTAACTTTAAAGAAAAGAAACTGGTGCGAGTATAAACAAAACCTACCATCATCCCTCTTATAAAACGCAATAAAATACCTACAGAAAAAGACCAAACACATAATAATTTAGAAAGACAAGAAAACTGGGCCTCTTGAAACACAGAATTTCAGTACTTCATCACACTCTTGCAGTGGTAGTTTCTATGTTAATTAGTTTTAAATTATGAGGTTGCCAGAGCCATGCACAAAGTCATATTAGTCACCTTGTACGACATGCTGATGCAGCAATAGTTGTATTATTTTTATTGGTCTCATCAGAGATCACCAGGAACTACATTGTAATGTTATGATGTATGTATATAAGCATTACCTCGTCATCTACACAAGCACACACATGTTTCAGAGAGCACTCAGTAAAAGCATGTTCAGTTCGTAGCCATGTTTATTTACAGAATATCGTACATGTCAAGATTCGCATTATATTACAATGTGTGGCTCGTACTTTAATGTATTCATATTACATCCCCCCTTTTTTGAAAAAAAAATGTGTGCAAACATTTACAACGAAATGTTTCATGTGAGAAAGGATAAGTATGTGTAATGCTCAGTGTGAGTATATATATGTCACTGTCTGTATCGGCTGGGAGGTGTCACTGTACGGCCAGAACGAGTGGTGTAAAGTGCTGGTGGTTCTGCGGAAGTCCCTGGTTTAGCTTGAGTTGGTTGTGATTTTGGCCTTGACGCTTGTTGGTTTTGTGGGGGCACCAAGGTCTGGAGTTACTGCATTGTCTGTTGAAAGCATGGGAATTCTCTGTTCTGTTGTATTCTGTGGGATTTCTCTTATGTCCACTCTGTTTCGCCTCAGGAGGTTGCTGCTGCTGTCTGGTCTTAAAGTATAGCTCCTGGGTTCAGGGTTTCTGGAAATGATTGTTGCTTTTGACCATGTGTCATTGTTGTGGTTGTAGGTAGTCACATGCTGACCAGGATATAATGGTGGTAAGTCTTTAGCACATTTGTCATAGTTGAATTTCTGAACTTGCTGACGATGCTGAAGTTGATCATATGTGCTGTCTCTATGTTGTGGATGGAAGTGGACCTTAGATGGTAGGAGGTCTTTAATTCTTCTATCAAACATAAGTTCTGCTGGACTGTCGATCTTACTGTCTACCGGTGTTGTTCTCCATCTCAAAAGTGCTAGGTGTACATCCTCTGTTCTTGTTTTCTTCATGATTGACTTGATAGTTTGTATCTGTCTCTCAATGAAACCATTAGATTTAGGGTATCTAGGTGATGATGTTGTGTGTTTGATCTTCCAGTCCTTAGTGAAGTTTCTGTATGCTTGACCTGAGAAATGTGGACCGTTGTCTGATCTAATTTCATCTGGGATGCCAAACATGCTGCAATACTTCTTTGTAATGTCTGCAATAACAGCTGATGGTGAGGGTTGTGGAAGTTTCTCAATGATGGGAAATTTGCTGTAGTAATCAGCAATAATAAGATAGTCATTATTGTCGATTGAGAAAATATCAGTTCCTATAATGCTCCAAGGGCTCAATGGTATGTCTGATGGTATGAGAGGTTCTCTGCACTGCCTATTTGCATGTTCTTGGCAAATTGAACAGTTTTTTACATAGTGTTTCTATGTCCTTGTTTATCTGTGGCCAGTAAACATCTTTCTTTGCTCTCAGTTGTGTCTTCACAATACCAAGGTGACTATTATGGAGCTGTTTAAGGATGATATCGCGTTGTGTTTCTGGTACAACAATGCGATCTCCTTTAAGGATCAGACCATCTTCGATGCTTAACTCGTCCCTCATCGAGTAGTATGGACGGATGTGTGTTGGAACTTCCCTGATAGAGCTTGGCCATCCATGGTATATCAGTTCTTTGAGAGAGTTAAGGATAGGATCTCTCATTGTGTCTTCTCTGATGTGTTCAAGCCGATTATCGCTAAACTTGACAAAATCAACTTTGATGTTTGGGGTAAGATCTGCTGTCTTGTTGGGGTTTGGTAATCTGCTGAGAGCATCTGCAAGACCTATATCCTCTCCTGGGATATACTGAATATTAAAATCATAACCTTGTGTTTCCAATAACAGAGCTTGTAGTCGTGGTGGTGCTGAAGCTATTGGTTTTTTATGAATCATCTCAAGTGGCTTATGATCTGAGAGAATTGTAAATGGGCGGTTGAAAAGAAATGTGTGGAAGCGTTTGATTCCAAAACGTACAGCTAGCATTTCTCTTTCAATGTTTGCAAGTTTCTTTTCGCCAGAACTTAATGATTTGCTTGCGTAAGCTACAGGACGAAGTTCTTTGGCATAGTGTCCTTCAGGATTTTTGTCTGGTTGCAAAAGTGCTGCTCCTAGGCCTTTCAGACTGGAATCAACCATGAGAAAAGTGGGTGCTTGCATGTCATAGTATTTCAAGCATGCATCAGATGATATGAGGGTCTTCAAGTGGTTGAATATGTGTTGGTAGTCTTCTGACCATTCATACGGAGTTTCATTCTGTAGTAGAGATCGCAAAGGTTCTGCAGCAGCTGACAAATTTGGTATGAATTGTGCTAGGAAATTGACAGCACCTAAGAATTGTTGCAGTTCCTTCTTTGTAGCTGGTGTTGGCATGTCATGAATATCTTCAACCTTTTTAGGGTCTGGTTTTACACCATTCTGGGTGTACAGCAATCCAAAAAATTGTATCTCCGTTGCCTTAATTGTACACTTTTTGCTGTTGAATGTTAGCCCATTGGCCTGTGCTACATGCATCAAGTTAATCAAGTTACGGTCGTGTTCTTGTTCTGACCTGCCGCAGACTACAATGTCATCCGCAATAGCCACTGTACCAGAACATTGCTCAACAATGTTGTCAATCTTCTGTTGGAAGATGTCTTGTGATACATTCAAACCAAATGGGAGTCTCTTGAAACAATATCTGCCGAATGGTGTTCGAAAAGTTGTAAGGAGTTGACTTTCCTCTGCTATCTCAACACTCCAGTATCCGTGTACAGCATCTAGTTTAGAAAAATATTTGGCATTGTGGAATCTGTGAGTTATCTCTTCCACTGTATGCATTTTGTGTGGACAGCGCTTTAGACTGTTGTTTAAGTGTTTTGGGTCAAGGCAAACCCGAAGAGAACCATCCTGCTTCAGAACGGTTGTGATACTACTACACCAATCAGAATGCTCTTCAACCTTTCTAATAACATCATTCTGCACCATCTTTTCTAGTTCTGTGGCAAGTTTCTGTTTAACATGTATAGGATACTTTCTAGGTGGGTCTATCTTTGGCTCAGCGTTGTCTTTTAAAAAGAATCTTGCCTTTCCTGGAAGTTTGCCTATTCTGTCGAACTGTTCTGGGAATCGCTGTTTAAGGTCATCTACTCCAGTGACGTGTAGAGTAAGATGTTCTTTTTTGTCAGCTTTAATGTTGTTAATAGTTACCACACTCAGCTTTTCGCACATTGGTAAACCCAAAATTGCAGGTCCTTCAACATCTACCAAGTAAAATGTTGACGATGTCCATTCAGAGTCTCTGTATAAACATTCAAGTGTTACTGCTCCGAAACAGTCTATACTTGTTCCATTGTAAGCTCTTAGCTTTGTCCTGCCACTCCTACTTTTTACATCCCTTGTGGGAAATCCTTGCTTATCCACCTTGTCAGGCATGATCTGTCTGAATATTCTTAAGGGTAGAGTGTTACCTTGGGCACCTGTGTCTATCTTGAACCGAATATATCTTTCTTTGTGCCTTTTAATTCCTGGTATTCGGAATTGTACCTTGCAGAAAGCCTGCGTTCTCTTTGGTTCATTGCTGAAAGTTAGTATCTTCACAGTATCAAAACTGGAAGGATCACTTTCTTCACTGGAGTCAAGGTCCTCAGTCATCATAGAGTGTGTTTGTTTTGATGACTTTCTGCTGTGAAGTTTGTGTTGAGCACTGTCTTGTTTCCTCTTGAAACATAATTTTATCCAGTGGCCCCTCTTTCTGCAGTAATGACATGTAGAGTCTTTAGCTGGACAGTGGTTTTGTATGTGGTTTAGGCCACAACATTTACACATAGCACCTCTGCTTGTGTTGTGTTTTTCTTGTTGCTTTGAACCAGTTGCTTTGTTTTGTTTGGGTTTATAGCTTTTTACTGCATCCACCTGGGCTGTTACTGTACCTTGCTGAATTTGTTTAATGTTTAGTGTTTGTGCCTCGTGTTTCCTGCCTTCATCCAGAAGTTGTTGTAAATTTAGTGTATCACTCTGGCTCAGTATCCATTTCTGGAACTCTGGCATTGGTGTGCTGAGAAGGATCTGTTCGATAATTCGCTCTTTTTCTTCTTCTTTGTTAAATTTACATACACTTGTTTTCTCCTTGATGCGAGTGAAGAAATCATCTAAACTTTCATCAGGTTTCTGTCGCAGGTGGTGAAGTTCTAATCTTGCCGCTCTAAAGTTCGTGTGCTTTATTATCAGACGTTTTTCAAATTCGTCCAATATGGCTACGGGGTCGGTCGCTGACTCAACAGGCATGGCGGTAGCAAAACTGTTGTAAATTTTCAAACCTTCATCGTCCAATGCTTCTAGGATATATGGAGTTAGGGTTTGTCCTTCCAGACCAGTGGTCTTGGAATATAGATCTATGCGTTGGCGCCATAACAAGAAAGCTTCACTCTTATCGTCTTGACCGGCGAATCTCATTTGCGGTGCGTTGCGATATTGTTTCGCTGCCATGGCTGACTTCGATGACGAAAATTAGCCGAATACTGTACTCACGTGTTATCGTGTAGCTGTTTTGCGTCAGTCCGGTATCCCACCGCTGCCACCATGTAATGTTATGATGTATGTATATAAGCATTACCTCGTCATCTACACAAGCACACACATGTTTCAGAGAGCACTCAGTAAAAGCATGTTCAGTTCGTAGCCATGTTTATTTACAGAATATCGTACATGTCAAGATTCGCATTATATTACAATGTGTGGCTCGTACTTTAATGTATTCATATTACATACATGAGGCAATGATGTTTTTGCTATGTGATGTTTTTGTGCAGAGCTGTTTAAATTTTTTTTTAAATTATCACAGAGTATGGTCAACAGTACTGAGTTTTGCATTTTTAATTAATCTGAGAACATCTGTTTGTATTTTATTTTATGGACAAATGGAACTTTTAACAGCATCCTTTTTAACTTTGTTGCTAGATCTTTTACTTTTTTTCAGCAAGAGTGGTCGATTTGGACAACATTCAGTTTGTTGCTCATATGAAGCCTTTGCAGTCTCTAGTGTGGTGAATACCTCTTCATGCACAGACCTATTATCTGAATCAAATTCAGACTGCGCAAAATAGTTGAATGCAGTCAGCGACTCATAGTTTGACTGCTTGCGTCAGGGTTAGCGAACCAGAGCTGACCAAGACCCTACTCCACCTCCAAGTGGTGGTCCTGGAAACAGGCTGCATCACTGCAGTCTGGCTGAGAGAGTAGAGATTGAAGAGGGGAAGGCAAACCCGGTCCCAAAAAATGCTGTGCGGAAGTCGGATGTGTCGGGTCAAAAGGCGCAAATATTGCAGCTTTAATATAAATGGCTACACAACGCAACCAACATCCTTTTCAGGACAAACGAAGAAGAAGAAAAAAATTTGGATGCAAACCTTAAAGTTTTTTATAGTCCTCTTGTGGCGCTAGAATTAAAATAATGCTAGCTCATTCGTATTATTGACGTTTTGAACTGTTGACATGCAAATTATTGAGGTTCTACTGTCCTGCGTTCTTTCGTGTTATATGTAAAAAATTAATAAGCTTGATTGATTTTATTATACTTGAAAGCTAGTAAAATTGAGTTTAGTGTAATTATGAATGCAGAAAATATGTAGATCAGTTATTCATCCAAATATGAATTGTTGGTGCTTGCTTCTATGAGCGTTTGCTTACTGTCTTACAGCCAGCACATTTGGTGTGTGCAGGAAAGACCCAGTGCCTTGGTGCATCCTCAAAACTTCAGCCAGTGCAGGTCAGTGGAATTTAGTGAATTCAAAAGAAAATGTAAAAGAATGAAAATAACGGAGAAATGAAGAATATACATTTGTCATGAAGTAGATTTAAGTTTAGAGTGTGTCCAGTGTATAGACAAGACCCTAGTATGAGAGAGACTGAGAAGATAGATTTAGATGAGAAATGATAGTGAATGTGGACAGATGGGCCTATTGGCTTCGAGGGATGAGAACCGAGATTGACTCCCCCTTGCCACTCGTGACTTCAAGAATTGCTATAGACTCACCCTTTCTGGCTACCTTTACAAAAGGAGATAAGGGTGTACTAAGACCACAGCTTTGACGGTCGGCGGCTAAGGATCAAAGAAGAAGACCACAGACACACTATACAGACAATTATATATGCACGGTATAGTTAGCCTTATATTAGAAGACTGATCCAGTGAACATTTATATAGTTTTATTAAACAAATCAACATAATCAAATAACACAGTCAAAAAAAATAAATATCGTGCAATGTTGACTAGTTATCTACCCTTCCAAGATGGAGGTGAAATTCGTTTCTCACTTAAGACGCCGAAAGAAAAACATCAGGAATGTGTATATTTCGATGGATAATACCATGTTATGTTAAATTATAGAATAAAAGATACACCAGAGTATCTAGTGGTGTAGATATTTTCCTATAACTGACCTCGAAACCCTCGAATCTGTCGGTTGGATCGGAGGGTTGATCAGTGAGTTAACAATTCACTATCGTAAAACAAGCTATTGTTACCGAAACAGAACCAGGCTCGACAGTAAACATGTCTCACTCCAATATCTTGGGGGCTAAGGAGATTTTTAAAATTGGATACTGGAATGTAAGAACTATGTATCAAGACGGAAAATTGGAAGAAGTCCTTCAATAGATTATCTAACATTTGGAAATTACGATCATTGAATATACATACCAAGCTTCGTCTGTTTAATTCAAATGTTATCTCAGTGTTAACATACGGCTGTGAGAGGTGGAAAATAACAAAATCATTGGAGAACAAGCTGAATACATTCGAGAACAAATGTCTTAGAAAACTCATGAACATCAGTTGGAAAGAATTCAAGACTAATCGACAAATAAGAGAAGACTCTAGGCAGAAATATGTCTCCGACTATATAAGGAAAAGACGATGGTCTTATATCGGTCATGTCCTACGAATGCAAAACAACAGAATACCACTACAGGCGCTCACTTGGGTTCCTGAGGGTAAGAGGAAAAAAGGAAGACCAAAAGAAACACTCAGAAGAACAATAATAAGAGAAGGAAGAACGTTGGGCCTAAATAATGTGCAAGAGCTAAGAGGAGTGGCGTCACAACGAACAACCTGGAGAGCACTGGTTTCTGCCTTATGCGCCGTGTTTGGTGCTTAAAGAATTTATTATTATTATTATTAATGTTGCACAGACCAGAAAACAATTAAATTTGACAGACACTAGAAAAATGACCACTTTCACTCCTTATTTCACCCTGCTGGGGAAAAATAGAATGATTAAGGATTTAACCACTAGCTGATTGGTGGGGCTTCAACTTTAGCCACCACTCTCTACTTCAATAATATAACTATTAATATAACACCACGGTCTGGCTGCAGACGTACTAAGGGTCTACCCTCTATAATTTTATTAACTGGTGTCCTATAATGTTAACCACTGCTTCACAAGCACTGATCCACTAAATGACCTTTTTCATTTGCTAACTCAGAGGCTGTCCTAACACACTTTCTATCTGCCTCTAACACCTCACTCTCCCCTCAGTTTCTGCTTCAGTGACTACTCTGACACTGCCGTATTATGCTGAGGTGGCATTTCCGTTAAGCCACTATTCTCGGTTTTGGTCGGGAAAGGAATTTTGACCCTCTCTGCTGCCCGGACCACTGCTGCTGATGACTTCTGACAATAATGACTAGGTACTTGACTTAGTATGTAGAGGATTCACTGCTGACGAAACCTTAATTTCACCTGCCTGGTCCCCCCTCATTGGGTTTAGGGCCGTCGGTTTTATTATGACCGACTATCTTAAACGACGACACCAGGCCACGTGCCTTTGTTTTGCTGCGTGTATATGAGCTTAGAGCTCAGGATTTTAAGAAATCCGTTCGCTGAATGATGCTTCACTGGAAATGGAACTGCTTCTTTTTTTTTTTTTTTTCGGTGACGGCCATACTTGTCACCAGTAACCACCTCGTCACCAGTGCTCTTCACCTCTGCCGATAGCTCGAGCACTAGGCTCCTGAGACAACAACTTTCAGTTGTAAATTGGAAGGCTGGTTACCCCCTCCCAATTTTGCCGTGAAAACTCGCCTAGTCGACTTTCTCCGTAGAGCAGACGAACTATGTATATAGAATACAGGCGTAGACTTTCACGGCATGAGGTTTTTTCAAACAAAGAGACCCACTAAGTTTGGGAGTTGATTCCATCTGTTATTTTGCTGTAATACCCTGTTCAACCAAAACCCATTGAAGGGTTATAAACGGTTATATTGGGGTATATTGTGTGTTAACATCTTCTCTGGTATTACTTTCCAGTCCTGGAGATGACTGGTCCTGAAAAGGACCACTAGCTGGCTGTCTGGATTCCTCTTTGTTTGTCCGGTTGTGGTGCCATGCCGCTTATAGTGTTTTTTATGTCCTGCCTCACTATCTGGCTTGTGTGGTTTTGTGTGCTTTTGCCCTCCTTGTTTCTGTTTCTTGTGTCTTCCTTTGCTCTTGTATCTTAGATAGCGCTTTTTCTATAATTGTTGGGAGTAGCTTTTCCAGCGTTTCCTCGATGACTTCTTCGTCTGGTTGGTCGTTCGTTTTAATATCTTTTGTGTTTGATGTTATTTCTTCAATGGTCATTCTTTCTGCTTCTATTCTCTTCAGTACCTCTTCAGTTCCTTCTTTCAGTTCTATCAGCTTCTTGATATCTTCTTCTCCCTGCTGTTGAATTCTTTTCATGTCTTGGTGTATTATTTTCATGTCGTTCATGAATTGTTGTTGTTTCGCGCTTTCCGGGCTATCAGGGATTTCTTCACATCTGGCCGTTGATGTTCTGTCTTTGTGTGGGTGCCGGTTTTCTCTCTCCTTTCGCAGTTGCTGTTTTAGATCTTTCACCTCAGTTGTGAGCTGTCTGACCTGTTCTGTTAGGCTGTCTTGGCGCCTATTACCTTGAGTACTTGCCTTCAGTGTGTTTTTTGCCTCTTGGTAAGATATCCCCTTTCCAATGGCAACTGTAATTATTTGCCTTGTTTGTTGGTATTCGGGACACCCTCTGTATCTAGCTCCATGCTTTCCGAGGCAGTTGGAACATTTTCTATTGTTATTTGGTGCTTTGTAGTCGCGGTCTTGTTTTGCCTTTGGGCAGTCTTTGTATTCGTGGCTGCCCGCACAGTATCTGCAGA
Organism: Oreohelix idahoensis; assembly: GCA_024509875.1. Taxonomy (NCBI): domain Eukaryota; kingdom Metazoa; phylum Mollusca; class Gastropoda; order Stylommatophora; family Oreohelicidae; genus Oreohelix; species Oreohelix idahoensis. The sequence continues at coordinate 104,646 of JAMPIV010013748.1, read as the reverse complement.
CCGTCTCTTTTCTGCACGTGTTCTTTGTGTGAGAAAATCCCTGGCACTTTGAACACTGCATCACTGGTGGGATGTAGGCATGTGTTCTTCGAGGTCTATTCTGGATAGTGATGTTTTCCGGGACTGTTTTCCCTTGTAGAGTCACTATTATCAGTCTGGTGTCTTCTTTGTTCCAGGACTTAAGCCTTTATGCGTGTGTGAATCTGTACCGCACCCGTGTGTTACCGGGGCCCGAAAGGGGAGCAAAGAATAGTAACACTGCACCCTACCACGCATGTCGTAAAAAGCGACTAAGGAGGGTATGGGCATGGGGCTGTTTACCCCATCCCGTAAAAACTTCGCACAGTGGGGTGATCACCTGCTTGCCAACCAATCTGATTACGGAAACAATGATAGATTGTTTGGTCTGTTTTTGTTCCACAAAGACGCCACTAGGCGTGGTGGAAACAGCGATAGATTGATCAATTTGTTGTTGCCCTAAGACGCCACTGGGCGTACTGGCCACATACTGCTTTGCCGGTTGATGGCTAAGGATGGAAGAAGAAAGAAGAAGAAGAATCTGTACCGAGGGTTTTCGGCCTGGATGTAGCTGAGGGCCTCTGTGTCTGACAAGCTTGTGTCTATCCCTTTGATGACTACTCTCTTGGTTTCAGTGTAGATTTCTGCTTGGATTTCGATCCAGTGTGGTACCTCTACTGTTGAAGTTCTGGCCTATCTCGATGTCTTTGTAGTGTTTGCAGGTGACCTCTCGGCATCGTGTGGTGGTGTCATTGGTGTTTGGTGCAGCTTCTCTGTGGTAGACCGGGTTTCTGCAGACGAGTCGGGTACGTGTGGTGGAGGCAACATGGATCTAAGCTCCTGTTTTCTTTTCTCTTTCCTTTCCAGCGTCTGTTCTATCCCCTGTATCAGTCTCTTCACCCTCTCATGCTCAGGGTCTAGGCCGTGGACGTTTGCAGCTGCCCTTTTCTCTCTTCTTTCCAACCATCCCCTCATCTTCTCCAGGTGGTGTAGCAATCTCATCGTTTCCTCATCCTCTGGATCTACATCATCTAGGCCAGGGACGCCTGCATCTGCCCTCTCCTCTGTCTCGCAAGGAGTCAGGCCCCTCAGCCTCTCAGTCGGGTCGACACACGTCGCAGCTAACTCCGTCGTCGTGTCTAGAGTTGGAGGAGGACTGGTCTCAGCACGAGTACTTGGGGCAGTCTTGCTCTCTGGCTGTCTGTCTTTGTTGTTTGAAGCTTTGTTATTCACATGGCTGTTCAGCGCTGGCGGGCTGGTGTAGACCTTCCTCCTTTTGGCATGATGTTTATTTCGGGTCATTTTGATGAAAATGTGATCTTGTCTCGAATAGTGGCGTCCTGAGAAGGACATTGGTCGGTTCTCGGTTGAAAATGATGAAAATTGTTGTTCATTTCAAGACCCACTAATGAAAATGCACGAGTATATATAATTAAAAACCCCACGCTGACCTATGCCCCTACGTCATAGTTTAGCGTCCTTCTTAAACCAATGGAATTACTGGAAAAATTAACAACGGTGACCTCCGCCAATAGATTTTAAAGCATACTCACGAGTTCTGTTTATCCCTATCGCGCGCATTCCAATTGCGTCATGTTAAATCATGTTATGCTGACCGCGTGAGCAAATTTAACTTTTGATTCGTTCAAGCGCCCGTTCTTCTGTACCTGGGTAGAGGTTTATCACCCACCCCAATTAAAACAGCCGCTCTGGTATACAATTAAATGATCGCAATTAAATGAACAAAGAAAAACCCTCGTGATCGCAATTAAATTAACAAAGCAAAATACGACTACTGAACGAAATTACTACAGAGAAAAGCACTGGTGCAAATCTGTACCGAACTACAGTAATCCCTATGGACAAAAACCGCAATTATTCCCTACAGAAAAAGATTAAACTCGATATATTTACAGAGAGAAGAACTTAGTGCAACTCATATAGTTACAAAGAGAAGAAGACTGGGGCAAACTCAAATAGATGAATGAAATGGGGCCTGTTGAAATATAAATCACAGTAACTCTATCACAACATTAAATATGTAGAGATGTCAGATACCGGAAACAATGAGAACAGAGGAATGAAGAACATTCTTGTTGAAAGACTCACAGTACGTCATAACTGAAGAAGGGTTAATTTTCCTCATGTTGAGTAAACCAAGAATGGATATAAATATTATGGTAAATGCTTTTTCTGACGTTAATTCATTTTGCAGTTTTAATTAGTATGTTGATGACTGCTTTATTATTTGTGTGGTTTATTAGTGATATGTATTTAAATTTACTACCTACATATACCCATAATGATTTGAAGTTCTTCTTCAAGTCTGTCATTTTTCTTGTAACATAAAGGTGAAAGGCAATATATTCATCAGTTTTACAGATTCTCAAGAACAAAGAATGTTTTGCTGGTACTATTTTTTCATCTTAAAGAAAAAATGATTAAGTCGAACAGAAGAAATTAAAAATTAACAAAAGTGGCAGATCCATCAAAGTGCTACTTGAAAATTTGTCTGCAACAGTTCCGAACTGATGAATGTGTGGCTGGCAGTAAAGAAAATGGTGTACATTTTTCTTATGGCTGGTTTTGTTAAAATGTTTCTCTCAGCTCATCAATCAGTCATTACCCTTTAGCTCCCCAAGGAACATAGGCCTTCAGCAAACACATGCCAAGTCTTCCTGTCCTGTGCTATCCGCTCAAGTTCTTTCCAAGTTTTCCTCATCATTTTCACCTCTGTTTCCAGTTCTCTTCTCTATGTGTTTTTTGGTCTGCCTCTCTTACTCTGGGGGTTTCAGAACAAGGACTGCCTTGTAATGCTATCAACAGGTTTCTTCAGTGTGTGTCCTATCCATCGCCAGCGTCTTCTTCTCAACTCTTGTCCCACTGGCACTTGTCTGATTCTTGTCATCAGTTCCATATTGGTGTCCTTATCATACCATTTCAATCCTCTAGTTTACACAAGCATCCATTTATTATCAGCTCGTGATATGATTTTTTAAAATGACTTGTGATGTAGTAATTTTCATGTTTTGGATTAAATATTTATTAAACTAATATTTTCCTCATAACTCTGATATATCCGTCATCATGAATTTATAGTTTTTTTTCTCCCAAAAACAAATGAAACAATGAAATAGGCGAAGAACTTAAAAACCAAAAAAAAGTGAACACAGCCTGCTGAAACATTAAAGAACCATTTAAAAACCAGTCTTTCTGCAACAGTTATAGGCTGATAAATGTGTGCCTGGCATTGAAGAAAATGGTGAAAATATATCTTATGACTTATGTGGACATTTTTCTATCAGCTCGTGATGTGACATTTTTTAAAATGTGTTGTAATGTAGTAATTTGGCCTTTTTTGGATTCATTTTTTATTCAAGCTAATATTTTCTTCAAAACTTTGTTACATCCTTCATCACACAGTTCTAAATTTTTCTACACATTTTCATCATTTTATAAATTTGTATAGGCATCAACTGAATGTGAAGCCTGTAAGACTGTTGTCAAAGACGTTCGTGAACTTGACCAGAATCAAGACATTCAGGTTGGGCTTGTTAATTTTTTTTTACCTTTTATCGAATTACTTTGTAATCATGGTCTTGTAGGTATATCTGTAAAGCTGCATCAAACATGTTCTTATCTATGGAGAAAATCATGGAAATTAGATAAGAAAATAGAAAGAAATGTTAGAAGAATATTAGTAGTGACTTAGGATGACATAGTAAGAAACATAGGAACACTGGAGGGGACTAGTGTAAAGTGCATCAACCTTTGGAGAGGGGTAAAGTCACATTACCATAACAGACAGTGGACTGCAGTTCACAGGAGCTTAGAGGACAATGTAGACTAGCAATACATGGAGGTTGAATTTCAAAGAGAAAGATAGGGAAAATATATATATATAAAGATATAGAGAGTATAACCAGGACTAGTTTCCACCAGACATAGTATATGATAAAGTTTGAAATAGTAATTACACATGTTATCTACATGAATTCCCATTTTAGTTTGGACAAGTAAGACTTTGTTTAGACCTCTAGTAAAATATGAGACATGAAATTAAGTGAGCCCAAGTCCAATCATCTTTGATTTAAAAGAAGCCAGTAGGGGAAATGGAAGTCATAACTAATTTATCTTATCCCCCTGCCTCTTCCTCCAAATGTCAATAAGCTGGGCTAAAAAAAATCTGTATCTCTGGGAGAGAACATCCAGTTATCATTATCCTGTGCTTCATCCTTCTTTTGTGTTGCTATTCCAGTGATTTTTCTGTCACTACCTGTAGCATTTCAAAACGTTGAAAACAAAGAAATAAGCACTTAACATTTGTTTACGTATTAACTATCAGCCTTGCATAGTTCCTGAGGGTCTATGGTGAGACGAAGAAAGAATCGTATATTGTAAGTAAATAAATAAGGGGGCTAATGTAAAACTGGTAAGGAAAGTAATATATAAATTTAAAAATAATGTGGTATGAAATCAGTTTTACAATTTAACGTATGTAGGAAACATGGGACGTTTTGGAATTCACCCTTCATCAGCCAGTCACAAACAGGCGACACAAAAAAACAAACGGACCAACAAACTTTATTTTCAAAGGGTTGAGAATTGGGCACACAGGCCCGTCTAACATTCCGCCCTTCCTTTCGCTCACTTTTCATACTGAATTCATTTATTCTCATATGCATGTAACATATCAATTTCAAGAAATTAACGTAAAGTAAAATAATAATATAGCACACTCATATTATCATTAATTACTTATAAGCATGACATAACATATGTTGAAAAGTACAAACATCATCATTAGAACCTACAGTTGATGTTATAAGAAAAGATAATCTGATTAGGGGGGCATGTAATCAGAATTTAGAAAGTATTAAAAAAGTCTATGATTGTATGAATAGGGACTGAGGTTGTTTCTTAGGTTATGTGGAAGACAATTCCAAAGATGAGCAGCAGAGTACGCTAAGCTTTTCTTGAATAAGTCAAGCCTTGGGTTGGGCACTTGCAATCTGTTAAAGCGTAGACTGCATCTTTCATTGTAATTGAACATTGGCCACAGATATGGTGGAGCATTGTGTGACAGGATTTTGTGAACAAATTTAGCTTTGTTAAACAGAAGGTGCTTTCTTAAGGGCAGTATGCGGAGATTTTTATAGAAATCTACACACTGAGTTAGGCAGTTGTCAGAGACTAGACGCACTGCACGCTTTTGTAGTGAACGGAGTCTCTTTGTGTTGGACATTGAGCAGCCATCCCAGATTGTGGAGCAATAGTCAAGGTTTGCTTGTATGTGAGATATATAGAACAATTTTCGTGCATCTTCATCTAGGAAATGTTTGATTTTAGCTAACTGGTAAACTTTCTGTGCCGTTTGCTTGATCAGTGCATGTACATGTACACAGATAAATATAGACAGGTTAATAGACAAAGACAATGGATAATGTAAATACATGGGGGGAAAATGATATGATGCATGATGCAGAAAGATAAAAATCCCAAAACACGGAAGAAACAAAAACAGTTTTAACGCAAGAAATTCGACAAATAATGAAAAGAGAAAATGATATAACAAAGTCATATAATATCCTGTGGAGATATACACTGACAGCCTAGGGAAAATCTTGCCAAGGAAGTGACGTAGTAGCACACTAATACGTAAATAGAATACAAAATGAAATATATGCAACAAAAAAAGACAGATTGTGAAAAAGATGAGAAAAGAAGGTCAAAAATCACCATATAGCAGAATTTAAGCAAAATGATGTTGGACATTCAAGCCATAAGGAGAAAGACAACCCATTTGAAAAATGAAGCAGTTCTCCAAGTATAAGCGAGTCCAGTCATCACCACAGCATGAGCTGATAGCTGTTATTTGGAAATTGGAATTACCTGAGTGGTCAAGCCCATTAAAATGAAGAGTCATAGGTGTAGGTTTGTCATGATGAATGTTATTTAGGTTCTCACGAAACCTGTCTGCCAAACATCTGCCTGTTTTACCAATGTAGGTAATACCACACCTTTTACAGATGATGGCATAAATTAGATTTCTGGATTCACTCGTAAATGACTCACTAATGACAAAATCACCCTTCGGAAAAGAAACAGTCTGAGTTTGGAATACAGATGGTGAGGTCTTACATATCAAGGTTTTGTACCAAAGAATGAAGGGTTAGTATTCCTCAAGCAGCTGTTTACAAGAATATCCATACAATTCTTATCCATAACATTTGCCATCAAAGGGGCATCCCAGAACAAACTGCTGCACCCTCAGGCATGTCATACAAGGGGACTAATATGAAGTTGTGCATGGGGTCAGCAGCCTCGTCATGTAAAACAAATTGCTACAGGAGCTACCACTACAAAAACATGTAATTGTTTTGAGCAGACGTTCTCCAATGCACCAGCTAGAGTGATGGTTCCATGCTTTGTAAGGAGAGCAAAGGAAAATGATGATGATTAACTATGTGTTTCTTAAGTCCATGATGAAAATTTACAGGGATTCTCAACATTTTTCCATAATAAATTAATTGTAAACAATCTTTCAGGCTGCCATTCAGAATCTGTTTACCTCAGTTTGTACTAAACTTGGAGAGTTTGAGAACCTGGTAAGTTTCATTGCACAAAACACAAATTTGTCTATAGGAGAAAAAAAGTTCTTCCTGCAAACTAATTCATTTTTTACTTTCATGTGGTAGTGGATGAAATGTTTTACAGTTCATGAACCTGTTACCAACTATTTTTTGTTTTGTTTTTAAGAAATAAGTATTTTCATAAGAGCGTCTGATTGACAGAGTGGTTAGAGCGATGGTCTCTCATGGCAGAGGTGCCAGGTTTTAGTCACAGTATCATCATGCTCCAGCCGACCAAGCTGTAAATGGATATCTGATCTTGATTTAGGGAAGGAAAAGGCAGTGAGCAAGGAAACTTGTCACCCCACCTCTCGATGCTGGACTTAGGTTGGTGAAGTCTCTATCACTTCACTTCCTTGTGGCAGTATCTACTATGAGACTACCTTTACATTTTTATTTTTACAAACACAATTGAGTTGTTCCAAATGAATATGCAAACAGGACCATACTTATAGGTGAACAAACAAAGATTTACAATTTCAGTTCATTATGTCCAAAGGAAAAAGTTATCCAAATACTGCAGTTCAGAAGTCAAGGACATTGCAGTCTTTGATAAGAATAACAAGACACTGCGAGGCAAAAACACATCTGTTAAGCTTTACAAGATAAAAGGAAAGAAGAAAATCCCTTTAAAAAAAAAAGAAAGTTGGATCAAATAAAAATGAGCTACAAGAAACTAAAACTCCTTTTGTTCCCCTTAGAACATAAGGCTGTATGTTTTGCAACACACCCATTTCTGTTTTAAAATGTATGCTTTGTGCAGGTTTGATTGTTTTCTTCTTTGTTCTTCACTGATATTTACTTTAATGTTTAAGAATTTGTCTTTCTGTTGTGAAGCTCAATAAGTTTTCTGCAAGCCAATCATTTCCTTTTGCTAAGATCCACTTTGTAGTGTCTGATCCAACATTTTAGAGATAATATTTATATATGAGAAGAGGAGTTAAAGCTCTTGGAATAGTGGCCATTGTAAGATGTTAGACATGTTGTATCTCTGTGTGTAATAAATGTTAAGAACGACAGGTATCTTGTATTATTTCAATTAGAGGACTAAGGTAGAATACCACACACTTCATATGAGATCAGACTGTGTCCTGAATTTAGCACTAATGATTTTCAATTATATTCTCTATAAGATTTCTCAGGATTGCAAATCTGTTCCTGACAGTCATTTTAAACTGATCACTTGTGACTTTGTAAAGTTTTATATGTTGTACTTCTGACTTATTCTTCCTTCTCTTTCTCTGAAAGCTTCAGTTTTAAATTCTCTCTTGGAAATTTTTGCAGCAAAGAAGCATTTAATATTTCCTTATGCTGAAGAAGATGGCATAAGTAGTTTGAATTAAAACATTTATGTATTTTTTTTTCCATAAATATCATGCATCTTTTTTGGTGATATTAAATTTGCACTTTGTGATTTTATTCCATTTTAGTGCAGCAGCTTGGCAGATGAGGCATTGGAATATGCATTTGAATTAGTTGCTACAGAAAGGGTAAGCATGTTGTTTTATGCTTCTCACAATTTTGTTTCTGGGTCAAAATGTCATTGTCTTTGCTCCCTTTAGGTACATCACTGATGCCCCTTGTAGTTTCCAGGGGTGTATGGGTCAAAATGCCATTGTCTTGGCTCCCCTTAGGTACATCACTGATGCCCCTTGTAGTTCCTAGGTCAAAATGTCATTGTCTTGGCTCCCTTTATTTACATCACTGATGCCCCTTGTAGTTCCTGGGGGTTTCTGGGTCAAAATATCACTGTCTTAGCTCCCTTTAGATACATCACTGATGCCCCTTGTAGTTTCTGGGGGTTTCTGGGAAGAAAAAGAAAGAATAGGCTACTTCTGTCTTAGGCATGAATTAAAAGATAACTAAGATGAGGTAGTGCATACAGTGATAGAAATTCAGCACAAATGGAAAGTGTCACTGTCAAAAAACAAAAATTGAAATCACATTACAGATTAAAATAAATACGAAGAATTACTGATATCGCCTAACAAGTTGATGGGGAAAAGACATCAGGATGGGCGTTTTGTGTTCATCTGTTTTCTTCCTTACTGACACACTTCTGAAGTCTGGACAAGATTCGTTCTGAGACTACACCATGATCATCATCATACCTTTCAGCTACCTTGAAACACAAATCTGCAACATAAGCATGCCAAGATTCTCTGTCCTGTGTCATCTGAGCAAGGTTTTTTCATGTGTTCTATATCCCTTTTATGTCTGTCTGTCTTTTCTTTTTTTTCTGTTTTCTGTTTGTTTTTTTAAAGAAAAATTATCTCATTCAACCTCCCATGTGTTATAAGTAGGGTACATCGTGTAGCTAATTCAAGATAATAATTGTGATTTCCTATATCTAAATATGGCAGTTCACCCATCCGTTCAGTCTAAATAGACTGCATCTGTCTCCAGTTCTCTTCTCCATGTGTGTTTTAATCTTCTTTTAACCTGAGCATTCTAGAACAGGAATTACCTTGTTATGCTATCATCTGGCTTTCTTAATGTGTGGCCTATCCAACACCAGCATCTTCTCCTCACCTCTGTTTCTTTGTAAGACAGCATTTCATGATGATATTATTATTGTTGAAAGCTGCACCTAAAGTGAAGTGGGTTCAATTCCCAGTACAGGCTGGAAAAAAAAAACAGGAGGCTGACACTTGGGATTCATGACCCAATGTCCCCCCCCCCCCCATTCTCGAGTGTAAAGAAGATTAAAGGGCAGAAACACTTGATTGACCATGTGACCACTTCTGATGATCGGATTAGCTCATGTTGTAGCGCTCTGGATAGAGTTTCCTATCATCTTGTTATTGCTGCATTCTCTAAGGCAACCTTATATTCTGCTATTCTTCAACCAGGAACCTGAGGTCGTATGTGAAGAGCTGAAGATATGCGTCTCACCTGAACAAAGTGAGTACAGCTGTATTATTAGTGGGTACAATTAGCGTCCAATGGACAGATGGGTTAGAGCACTGGTCCCTCAAGGCAAAGGTGCCGGGTTCAATTCACAATATCATCATGCTCCAGTCTACCCAGCTATAAATGTTTACCTGATGTTGCTCTTGAGTTAGGGAAGGAAAAGGCAGCAAGGAAAGGAACAGGTCACCCCCACCTCTTGTTGCTGGTCCTAGTATAGTGAAGTCTCTAACACTTCACTCCCCTACAGCAGTATCTACTATGGAACTACCTTTACCTTATATTCTGTTTACCCCAGATAGTTCCTGGAGGTCTCTGAGGAGATGAAGAAAGAACAGGGTTACTGTTTCCCTTGAGCACGTTGGAAGAGGCAACTAATGTGAGGTTGTGCATAGAGCTGGCAATCTTATCATGTAAAACAAGTAGCTACAGAAATTACCACAGCAGGAGCACGTGAATGTTATGGTGCAGGCTTCTTGCAGTGGGGCCAGCTGCAGTCATGTTCCCCATCCTTCTTAGGGAGCAAAAATGGAAATGATAATGATGGTGGTATTCTGTTTGTCATCAGTCATTCTTTTTATTGTCATTGGGCATAATATTCATATGTGGACATAATCTGTTTAACAATATTCATATATGGACATAATCTGTTTAACAATATTCATATGTGGACATAATCTGTTTAACAATATTCATATGTGGACATAATATGTTAAACAATATTCATATGTGGGCATAATTTGTTTAACAATATTCATATGTGGACACAATCTGTTTAACAATACTCATATGTGGGCATAATCTGTTTAACAATATTCATATGTGGGCATAATTTGTTTAACAATATTCATATGTGGACATAATCTATTTAACAATATTTAACACATCATTGATTTTTCAATTTGACTGTCTGCTTTAATGGTGAGTTTATAATGTTATCTGTCTTTGTTCATTCTTAATGCATGTCCTAACCATCTCCGTCTTCCTATTTTGATTTAATGATGTCAATACTGGAGAAGTCAGCAATTCTTTGACGAATACTATTTCTTTTTTCTGCCCGTACTGCTAATTCTGCAGCTGCTACTACCACTGTAACTGTTTCTACTAATGCTGTTGTTACTGCTGCTACCTGTGTAATTTTTAATACTACTGCTAAAGCAACAACACATGCTGTGCCAGCTTATGTAGGCAATACTGACTCACAACAACATCCTGTCACTATACTGTGGATCAAGTTCTGTATTAGACTGCTGGAAATAAACCGTAGAGCAGGGTTTCTTAACCTGCGGTCCACAGACCCCTTTGGAGTCAATGAATGGATTATATGGGGTCTGTGTACATAACCTAAAATTTACATTAACTTAAAATTTAGAATGTAAAATTTTTAATTATGCTTTTATGTACAATTTTTTTTTCCAAGAAAGGGTCCTTAGCCTTTATTAGACAATGAAAGGAATCCATAGTCTTCATCATACAAAGGTGTCCATAGCCTTCAGCATATAATCAAAGAAGCCCATGGCACAAACAAGTTTAAGAACCTCTGCTGCAGAGTGATGTGTAGCACCTAATGTATGAAGTTGGTTTTTGCAAAAGTGCAATTAAAAAAAAAAACAATCATTGTGGTGACAAAATGCCTTTGTCAGGATTTGAAATTGACAGACATGGATAGCAAATAATTCTTTAACATAAATATTCATAGATGAGAACTACAATGAAATCACTTGATAGAATACGCTGGTGTTGACCAAGACATGGAACATCAGAGACTATACTAAGCTGTTTTGTCTCAAGCAATGTCAGATGAAAATCCATCTCTTGTTGATTCTGGTATCCTAAATACATGTGATATTTGTCAGAATAAATGCTGAATTAGAAGCTGAGTCACTGAAGAACATTAATATGATTAATATCTGTAATTATGCTCCCAAAGTGCTAGTAAAATCAGTCAGAAACACAGCTTCCTTAATTTTACCTACACAAGCTGCATTTACTGTATATGAACTTTATAAGGAGGGACACATTTGTAAGTTGTTTATTTATTGGACTGTGTTTGATTCAGTTAATACATTTATATTACCTGACTGTGGCATCATATCGCTTATCCATTTTGAATTACTACACTATATATCCTAATTATAACCCATCTCATCGGGGCCACCGGGATCTGCTCTGCACAGAACGCTGTCTCCCTCCCCACGTGACAGGTTGAAGAAGATGCACGACTGTCCTGACAGTAAGATGCATGGAGGCATATCTGGAGTCATCCTTATATGACCACCAGCTGAGACATATCTGGAGTCATCCTTATATGACCACCAGCTATGCACAGTGCTACAGCATAATACGTGGAAGTGAATCTGTCTGTGAGGCTAATTACATCCTCATTGATTCCCCCTGTGGTGAAACTTGTTGAGAACCCAACATTGCACACTAAGCTTGGAGAAGTCACTTAAGCCCCAGTTGTAATTCTTTGGCTTTGACTTGGTTGACTGCATGCAGAAGGATCTCACTATGGACCCAGTTATAGGCAGCGGAAGCTGAGAAGTGGCTCTTTGCAGGACGTGACAATTCCTTGGGAGAGCCCAGAACCAGAGTACAGTATTTTAGCTCTGCATAATTGGAGAGCCCCCTTGGATGGCGGGGAATGCACAGTATGCCACGCACTTCTTACTCCAAGCTTGGGACCAGATGTGATGATCCTTTAAATGCAAGCCAAGCTGGAGAAACTGGAGCTCATGACTTCAACTCAACACGTTTCAGAATGGCAGAAAAGCCACAAGAAAAGCCTAAATCTACAGTGTAGATAATACCAAGGAGTCTTCAACTTGGTATTGGCTGCTAAAGAGCAAGTAGCTCAGCAGCTCTAGTTAAACAACAACAATAACCATTCAAGGGTTGAACGGGATACTTTGTCTTAAAAAAAAAAAATTTGTAAGTGTTTTAAGAGTAAAAATTGCGTTTACAGTTAGTGATTCTTTTAATATAAGTTATGGAGGGTGGTGTACCTAAACATTTACTTCAGTGTGTAATATCTTGAGGTATTTTTTACCTTTTTTTGCTTATTAAATAGTGTTATGGTGTTTATGATTTATTATATCAAGGTAATGCACTGAAATTTCCCAAATAAAGATGGAATTAGCACCCTGCAAAAGTATACACATGCAGTTTTTCACAAAATACTTAACATGAGTTTTATATTATTTGTCATCTTTTTCTATAATTATTTAACTCCAGATAATTTTAATGATGAACACATTGTAAAGTGGCATTATAAAAATGTTAAGTCATTCTGGGATCAACGTTTTCTGCATATTTATCACATTTGAATTTTCTCAATATAAAATAGTGAAAAGGTTCATTTCTCTATTGAAGTGCTTGCCTCGTGAAGTATGTTTGTTTCATGAATTCATTTGATTCATAAAGTGAGATCTGGGTGCATATACAAAATTTGAATATGATTTTCTTTTCATTTTTACCTAAAGTTTTTCCAAAGGCATTGTCAGCTCTTAATGTATTTTAAAACAAAAGTCCAATAAATACAAAATAATAAAATTACATACTTTTATTATATTCTGTCAAATTACGTAAATTGTATTAAAACAAGTTACTGTTTTTAAAGTCACTATTTTTCTACTCCTTTACCAGCTTTGTCACAGGTTAAGGTCCAATCTAAAATGTTTCGAAAACAAAGTGATGAGCTTTGTGAATTGTGTGAGTATGTGGTCTCATACTTGGACACCTTCTTGGAGAAAAATGCTACAGAGGTAAGAGTGAGATGTTAAAAATATTGGGTACAGTCTTTTTCACACTTGCACGCTCTATAGAGACATATAGGTAAAGGTAAAGGATCTCGTTACACGCCCATTGAGGCATATATTTTCTTCACCTTCGGCACACTAGGGGTGATGTGGTCAGCATCACGCCGGAAAGAGACATACCATTACATAGTTATTTTTTTTTTTTTTTTAAATAAAATTTTGCATCGTTTTGTCGGTCGGTTATATTAGGGTGCATGTCCAAATATAAAAGACCTATAGGTCTGATTTTTGCGCTTATAATTATATCTCTTGGTAATATAAATAACCTCTACACCTCACGGTAGAAGGGGAACGACTAAGTAAGTAAGGTAATATAAATATATTAACTTAATTAAACACTTTACTTTATCATTCCACTGGTCTTGTAAGCCTTAGCGGCCCTTCACATTGTGCTGTTGCAGTGCACAAAGCACATTTACTTTTCTCAAGTCTCACCAGAGCTCTACAAAAACCCTTGGATTGTCAGTTCGTTACTCTGTATTAGGTACTACACCTTGTCTAGGTTTAGCATGTTGGAAATAGGTCCAAAGTATTATAGATTAATTACAGTCAACACCAGCTGATCTGATCTGAGCTCCATTGTATAAGATTTTGAAAGTGTAATTTCAAGCTTTGGACAACTAAGGCTTGCTTTATTTCATATGTACCTGCTCATTGCTAATTTCAAGCTAATTGCAGCTGCAGTACAAATGGCTTCCTAAATTCCACATCCAAGATTGTTATGGCCATTTTCATAATGGCTTTATCCTCATTTTTTTCAGCCTTGCAGTAGCTACAGCATGGTTTCGTGTATCATCTGAAATTGTAGTAAAAAGCAAATGTAGTCCCATAAAATACATTTAATTTTAATGGCACAAAGAAAAAAAAAATGTGTTTAATTGTTTCCATATTGTACAGTGTGGGCCATATTTTTGGATGTGTGATTCCTGTATACACACACTGGTCATGGCTGTTTGTGCCTTATACCCGAGCGATTTTTTAGTTTCGGTGACCGGAATTCTGACACCGGGTATAAAATTTTCATATGCACCATAAAAAACTACTGAGGGTTTTGGCGGGGAAAATCAGCTGATATGTGTGTAAAATCAGTAAAATATAAATCATTACACACTCGTTCTGGATAAACACAGCGCTAAAATTCTTTTGTGTACTATAACTTTGTTCTGTGTTCTATTTTTGATTGCATTTTTATTTGTTTGAAATTAGTTTTGACGGAGTTACAGACTTTTGAAAACAGCGTCATCAATTGAGGAAATTCATAAAATAAGTAATCTTTTTATTAATTTAATATCTAAAAATTGGCCCATTCGTTTGAGTTTATAATTATAAAGACTTCTCGAAGGGAAGCTAAAGTTTATTTCCACATACTTTTTTTTTTGGGTTTCATATCTTGAGAATGTGTGGTAGTCAGTTTTGTGAGTTTGGCATTACAAGAACAAGCATATTGTCACCAGATTTTATAACATTTAAATCACTGTAAACGCATTCCTGATACTCGCAAATCTTAAATAAGGTTGTAAAAAAATAAATTTTTGTAAAGCACGATCTGTTTTTGCATTTTCATTCATTTATAATGATATTTAGCTGCGTATATAAGCGTCAGAAAACATGTAAAGCTATAGATAGATTACTTCCACAATACTTTGATATATCTTTCAAGTCTTGTTAATCGTTTATTTATAATATGAATGTCTTTTTTTTTAATTGTGTGTGAGATAAGGACTGTTCCATTAGTGTTCTTTGGTAGACAATCCTGTGCACATGATGGCTGCCAAAGAATTCTAAGTAACTGTTTGTATATCTTCTTTCATTCAAAGTTACAATGCAGGTAGTAAATTTAGAGAAACCAAATTCTAAATCTAATACCATCCTTTTATCAATGGCTAGAGTCAGAGATACATATGATAATTTAGAAATATTTATGAATGGCATGAAAGCTCAGATAGAGTCACTAAAAGATTTAGAGTGGGATGGTAAAAAAGTTGTTGTTTTCTTATTTGGGGATTATGACTTTTTGATGAAAATGTTTGGTTTGTCTGGAGCTCAAGGAATATACCCATGTCTGTGGTGTCTCCAGCAAAACAAGGAAATAAAGATATCCAGAGAGCATACAACTTGCAAACCAAGAAGTTTGGGAATGTTGATAAGAGATTACAATAGATATATGAAATATGGGAAAGGGAATAAAAGG
Organism: Oreohelix idahoensis; assembly: GCA_024509875.1. Lineage (NCBI taxonomy): Eukaryota > Metazoa > Mollusca > Gastropoda > Stylommatophora > Oreohelicidae > Oreohelix > Oreohelix idahoensis. The sequence continues at coordinate 89,077 of JAMPIV010013748.1, read as the reverse complement.
CAAGTGGCACATTACCATAATTGTTTACACAAACCAATTTTAGAGATTGATATTTTATTAGGCATTGTTTTGAAACACCACAGACTTCTAGAACAGGTAGCCGATATAATAGACGCAAAGATATTTGAGAATCCGCAAGAGATACATGCAAACATTAGCACTATTAAGAACTTGAAGAGATTTGGTTGGAACTGGAAACGGGCAGAAGAATTAGAAGCTAAAATTGAATTTTTTCAGGCAGGTATTGAACTTTGTGAGGATAAGGAGGAGACAGATAGTTTTAACTCTTTCATTCCAGAGTTATTTTGCACGCTGTGCCAGACTTTTTTTGTGGGCAGAATTTTATAGAGTGAAGTGTTCATCTTTCAGTCTAAATTTGTTTGTGAATTTTCCTTTGAACATGTACTTATTATATACCAAACTGTACAGAAATGGATAGAGAATTCAAATATATAATGTCTGTGGTAGTATTAACACAAGTATGTTCGGTATAATTTAATCATTTTGCATGTAAAATTGAAAAACGCTAAAAAGTTGACTGTAGAATACGATCTTACCAAAGACAAATTACTGTCGTAGACAATAAAACTTTCTTTTTAGTCTTCAAACGTCAAGTTAATCCATATACAAAGTAAAAAAAACATGCTTATGGCCAAAATTAGTAGATTTAGTGTTATTCGCACCAGTTTGTCCATGGTTCTTTGTAAGAAAAAAATTAATTATGCAATCGTGCATTACGTAATTTTCAAACAAATAAATAAGAATAACGTCATATAAAAACTTTTTTACTCTTGTTTAATGTTTTAATAGTATCCCTAGCTTCATCTTCTACCAAGAACTAGTGATTAGATGTTACGGTAGGTCTAGTTTTGTTGCTTTTTGATCGGCCAGAATATGACTACGCCCACTCATCAACTAAATCTAGTGTGTCTAGCTTTTCTGCATATATTCCGCATTTTGACAACAAACTGTGACTACCAAACAATCATCATCAATGGCAGCAATGTTTCAAAGTAGTTTGACACAATTATTTGCTTAGGAGACTTAGAAAATGTAAATATAAAGCGTGACATATTTCTCTAGCAAAAACAACAAAAAACGTAAACACGCGAATCTTCACAAAAATTGTGATAATAACATCAAAACACGCACATGTGCTGATTAACTAAAGTCAAATTAGTTTTTTAAATAGTAGCGGAAGTCATTCTACGAGTTTTAATATATGAACTGCATTAATTAAGCGGACGATTTTTAGGGTTTATTCGTGATAAACTAAAAACCACGCTCTGAGCGTTGCTGGGGCACGGCTTGTTGAATTTTGCAACGCTCAGAGCGTTGCTGTGGAGTCAAAGAGTTAAAGTTAAACTTGAAAATGCACAAGATGCGCTGGCCAAACTTCAGTTTCAAGATCTGTGTGCTAGGTCTGGTCCAGTTTGCTCACACTTGGACAAGGTACTAGCCCATACATGCCACACCTCAGACATGAAAAACCTGTACAACAAATCCAAAAACCCTGTACAGAGACCCGCAAAACCTGTACAGACTGAAAAACGTAACAATAGAGTTAATTAATGTACAAATATATTCAATTAGATGGTTCTGCACCATCATAGTGACATGCGCCCTTTGCCTTTTTAAGCATGTCTTCACTTGCTTTAAAACCTAAACAACAAGAGTTAGAATTTATTTTGTACCGGTATTGTAGAAAAGCTGTGACTGTATCATCATTTAGTCTATTTCTGCAAAAAAAATTAATACAATTTATGGTGGAAATGAAGAACAGTTTGGTGTGTGTTCTATAGTGCCTTATAAAAGTATAGATCTAAAGAGACCAGTAATAAGCGTTATGGGTTAGGTTTAGGAATCTTAAATCAAATATATATATATATATATTTTTTAAAGCTAGCAATGAAAATATAAACTGGCGCAATATTATATATTCTCTACCGAACTTCAAAAATTGGAATAGCCGTTATACCCATACGAATTTTAGTGTCAATCAAACATTGATAGTAATTAATTATTTAATAAATATAAATCATTGGATGACCGTAATGATGATCACCCAAGGCAAAATCACATTGTTTTTTAAAGAAACGAAATTAAAACTAAGAAGAGAAGTAACTCCAAATAAACTTTTCTCTGACCTGGTTAAGATGCAAATTTGCCTTGCTTTTGTGGGGTTTTTTTTTCAGTTTCATAATTTGGTCATATCGGAATGACGGTCGCCGAATGCTCCGCATGTATTTTCGTACCATTTAGATTTCGGGTTAACCCTAACCCCAACTGTAACCCTAATCCTAACTCTAAATGGTACGAAAATACATGCAGAGCATTCGGCGACCGTCATTCCGATATTAGGCCTACCCATAATTTGTTTTGTATTATTATTCAAATTTACATTTCTTACGCACTTTCTACCGTAAACCTAACCTCAACCTTAACTCTAAATGGTACGAAAATACAAATATTAAACATACTCGACGGCAATAAAGGTAAAGATTACCAGAATCTCAGTAAAAAGAGTTGTCAGAATCATTCAAGTTGAATAAATTCAACTCAAACAAGAATTTTCGTGCTCTTTTTCCACAAAATGTTTATGATTCGGCGGTATGGCAGCGTCCATGTTTGTAACTTTCGCTTTTGTAAAATCACTATTATCAGTTCTACCGTATTCGCTAGCAGTAAAATATTTTGTTCGTTTCAAGCTTAGTGGCCAGATTTTTCAATGCTGAATCCGATTATGCCCAGCAATTGCCGATACGATTGTAAACAGAAGAGTTCTGGTGCTTTTAAAATAGGACGTACGTTTTATAGGTGTATGGGAACGAGGTATCGCACTACTTCCGTGACGTACTCGGTACGGCACAGCGACAAAAATTGTCAAGATTTATGCCGTATGGCGTACGTCATAATGGTGCTGAAAGGGTTAATAATTAGGCGAAAAAACCCGTACAGACCCGTGTACGGCCCGTACACATCTGAAAACGCAAACACCCCGTACAGATTATGGGTAAACCTTTAAGTGTGGCATGTACCAAACACAAAATCATACCACAGGCTTATCATAGCAGAGCATTCATAGGGAATCACTGCCACAGATATCTCACACAAAAAGTTTATAAAGATCTTACAAGAGCAATCATTACACAAACACTGAAAATTACAGACAAGATATAACTAACATAGCTTTTATTGCCCAAGAACAATTCAACTCACTGAAAGAAGCATTTGAGAAAGTACACAACAAAATATCACACAGTAAACCAATTAGTAAAGAATCAATAACAGCATTAATAGAGACTTATCTGTCTTTGTTCAGAAAGCTATTCCCCAGTAAGACAATTCCTAAACAGCACATATTAGAAAAACATTGCGCAGACTGGATCAGAACTCATGGCTTTGGAATGGGCATGCATGGAGAGCAAGGAGGAGAATTTGTACATTCCACTATTTCCAAAATTGAAAGACGCGCCAGCGGTATTAAAAATATAACTTCACAATTAAAATTTATAATGGAAACTCATTTGTTACAAATTTCTCCATCTGTGAATGTACAGAATCATCCTATAAAAAAAAGGAAGTGTGAATCATAATAATAATAATAATAATAATAAATTCTTTAAGCGCCAAACACGGCGCATAAGGCAGAAACCAGTGCTCTCCAGGTTGTTCGTTGTGACGCCACTCCTCTTAGCTCTTGCACATTATTTAGGCCCAACGTTCTTCCTTCTCTTATTATTGTTCTTCTGAGTGTTTCTTTTGGTCTTCCTTTTTTCCGCTTACCCTCAGGAACCCAAGTGAGCGCCTGTAGTGGTATTCTGTTGTTTTGCATTCGTAGGACATGACCGATATATGACCATCGTCTTTTCCTTATATAGTCGGAGACATATTTCTGCCTAGAGTCTTCTCTTATTTGTCGATTAGTCTTGAATTCTTTCCAACTGATGTTCATGAGTTTTCTAAGACATTTGTTCTCGAATGTATTCAGCTTGTTCTCCAATGATTTTGTTATTTTCCAACTCTCACAGCCGTATGTTAACACTGAGATAACATTTGAATTAAACAGACGAAGCTTGGTATGTATATTCAATGATCGTAATTTCCAAATGTTAGATAATCTATTGAAGGCGCTAGCTGCCAAAGCAATTCTAGTATGGATTTCTCTTGTTGTGTCACCATCCTGAGTCATTTTACTGCCTAAATAATTGAAACTTTCAACTTTCTGTAGTTTTTCCCCGTTCAAGATGATATCAAAGGTCTCGTTAGAAAAGTTCATAGCTTTAGTTTTAGAGGCATTTATTTGGAGACCAATTTTAACCGAGAGATGACACAAATTATTTATTGCTTCTTGGGATTGTCTTGGTGTTGAACTTAAGAATGCTACATCATCTGCGAAATCCAGGTCCCCCAGGAATTTTCCATTTGTCCATTTTATACCCAATTGTTCATTGTGGGTATAGTTTCTCATAACCCAATCAATAGCTATTCCAAAAAGTAGTGGTGACATAATACAGCAAAATTTTGGGGCTAGAGCAAATTATGGCAGTTGTTGCGTGAGAGTGACAGAATTAACAGAGTGTGGAAATCATTTAATAGATGTATTTATTAAATACACCTATTTATCTATTAAATTGAACATTTCGTTTTACTCATGACCATACTCATTTTTACATGACCATCGTGATGTATGATTGAGATAATTGTTAGCTCTCATGTTTTGGGGACAATTGGGTGTGTTATTTTAAGGTAATAAATGTGGACTTGCAATTTAATGTTTCAATAATTAATGTTTGAAGCATGAAACCAAAACAAAACTTTGATATCCATTTTCTGCAGGTTTTCTACTTTTGATTTCTGTAATTTGTTATGCATGTTGATTGTGACCGTTTTAGTGTTAATTGCATTAGAAACAAACCATAGCAAAATATTTAAAAAATGTAAATTTTACACTATTTCAGACTATTATATCTTCTGTTCTAATTGTGATAAAATGTTTGTTCTTGTTCTAAAATTTACTCTAACATTTCTAGTCCAGCTTTACGCAAAATTAAAGCCGGTATTTATAATAATAATAAAGTAGCCTAAAAGCTTTAATTAAGCCCTATCAAAAGTAAACACTGCCACATTTTTTTCCCGTTAGGAAATTGACCACGTGACCTCTGTCACGATAGCTATAAACAGCGCGGTCAGGGAAAACTAAAAGATCGCTGGCAAACAGCCATGTGGTATACTTGCTGGTGCTATGGAGTTTGAGCACTGTGCTGAGATACTCCTTGAGTGATCTAAGGGAGGCGATCAGAGTAATGATGGAGTTGTCTGTGTGCAATGAAGATGGTCCTTAAAACCAAAAACAGTGTGGGCAATGATTAATTACAATCAAATGAGAAGTTCAAGAAATCCAAATTTAGAAAAACATGTGTCAAAGAAACTGAAAAAATAGCATAAATAGCCACTAGTTTGAATAAAGAATCATTATAGGAGCGGCTAATGACATGATCTGATGAAAGCTGGACTGACAACATATCTTCTTTCATGAGGAGAAGGGTAAGGAGGCCAAAGATAACCAGCACAAGAATAGTAGAAGATGAAGCCAAAAGCATCCTCAACATCTTGAACAGAATTAAAGATGGCCGAAAGTATAAATTTATGGCAAGGAGATGTTGTAATTCTATGTTTTAAGTAGCATTAAAAAAAAGATAAATGATAATGATGAATAGAGTAAGGAACTGAATAAAGCAGATATTTTTACTGGCAATTTTGATTTCATAGTTTGAGTTATCTAGTCATGAAATTAGAGCTAAAGATATCCTCAATAAGTTTATCCTTACTAGACATAATGTTCTATCTTTCATGTTTGCTTAGGCGGAAATTGAGGCACTGCTAGACAAGGTGTGTGCCATCTTGAAAGGAAATTTGAGTGTGCAGTGTTATGCCCTGGTCAAGGAGTATGGTCCTCTTATAGTCCAACTGTTACAGGCAGAACTGCAACCTGCCACAGTGTGCACTGCCCTTGGACTTTGTACAGGAAATAAACCAGGCAAGTGATACTTTATGCAGTATTATTCCATTTCATTTTGTTGTTCTTCGTTTCTGGGAACAAAGAATAAAACAATAAAATGTATTGTTATTATTCATTGTTTTGACATTGTTCCATTTATATCCAGTGGATACAAGTGAGGATATAAACATTTAAAAATAGGAAGTGATTTTTCACTCACCCTATAATATCTGTATTTGTTTGTATAATATCTGTATTTGTTTGTATAATATCTGTATTTGTTTGTATAATATCTGTATTTGTTTGTATAATATCTGTATTTGTTTGTATCTTTGATAAGGTTTTTCATATGCATCATGAATGATTGTATTTCTCGTCAAATATTTGTACTAGAAAATTAAACATTTTTTTAAACCCGAAATTGTTTTAAAGATATTGTCCAGTGTATTTTAATCAAAAGAGCCCATATGCCATAAAATGAATTCTAATTTTCCATGTTCATGTCAAACCACTATAAATTTTTCATGTTCATGTCAAACCACTATCTCTGTGTTAAGGAAAATGTTTTCTATTCTTCTATCAGCTCTCACACAGATTAAGTTCCAGCCTGAAGTAATGAGAAAACAAAGTGATGTACTGTGTGAATTATGTGAGTATGTGGTTTCATACCTGGACACCTTCTTGGAGGAAAACTCAACTGAGGTAAGATGATCAAATGTTACAATAGTGTGTGAAGTCTCTGTAGGCATCTGATTAAATACAGGTGTTAATATCTTTTAATAATTTTTCTGAACAACTAAATCTGTAACATATTGACAGGAACTAATGCATTACTTGCATTTATCCACACATTTGGGAAGCAACCTTAAGGGGTGATTGAGGAGTGTTCTTGAGCATTATTTGTTGTTTGTATGATACAGTTTCTCCTATTCCATTTTTCTTTGTCCACCTCTCAGTACTCTTTATTCTGGGTTGTTGTTTTTAACCCTTGTTTCAGAAATACGAGGGTATTCTCCTGCATGGAATACCTGGTTTAGCCTCATGGGGGTTATAATTTGGGTATATAGTGTTCTTTATTCTATATAACCAGGGTCAGCCTTAGTAAATGTGGGGCGCTATTTGGACCATTCTGGTGTAGCCCTCTGGACTTAAAGTTATATTTTTGTTGTAACACGTATATATATATATATATATATATATATATATATATATATATATATATATATATATATATATATATATATATATATATATATATATATATATATATATATATATATATATATATATATATATATAGTTCTGTTTTTTTTATACAATGTAGTAACATACATTCCTCATATTTAATTCAAAATAATCGTTGGTCCTTATTTTTTTTTCAATGAATGGGTATGAAAAAAATCAAAAAAAGGTGATTCGTCTTACGAGGAAAAAAGACAAAGAAATAGCCAATGTTGCGGCCTCAAGGCCTTCGTCAGGGAAAGGAAAGAAAGTGTAGGCTAGATAGGACACATAAGAATCTAAATAAATATAAAAATAAAACCTGGGTACTTCCATAAAGGCCGCTGAGTCCTACCACGCTTGCTGCCAAACAGATGTGCGTACCCAGAAAAGGAAATGACTGCCACTTCCGGATGTAAACAGTACATACTAAGAAACTAAAAAACGAAACTGAACAATAAACTACCCAAACGTAAAATTAATGAGGACTGGAGATAGAAGAGGACAGAATGAGTTGGAGATAGATAAATATTAAATAAAAGATAAAGACAAATTGAACATTTTAAAAAATAAATATTATTAGAGGGCGATGAAGAAATAGAAAATTGTACTCCATGTCTTACCGCAGTTCCCCTCATCTTCCTCGACTTTTTTTTTTCAAAGTTAGAAGCGGGGACTTGATTACGGGGCCCACTGATTGCCTAAGGCCAACCCTTTATATAGTGTACTCTATTTGTTTTTTCTCTTGTTGTTTCTTTCTGGCTGCAAATTCTGCTACTTGTTATTACAGAAGTCCTTGCTGTGAGGTTCCCAGGGTAAGAGAAGTAGAGAGACCCAAACCACATTTAATACAGAACTAGAGGCACATAATAAGTGTAAAGAACATCTGGATATGGACAAGGGAGAGATACTGACGACACTTAATGATCGCCTATTAAAGAATGACAATGCAGTCGATGAGTCATCAAGGCTAAGATTGCTGGAGTTTGGCATTAGGCTTAAGATGGGCAGGGATGAACAAATGAGAGAATGCATCCGGCATATATGCAACCAGCGCGTAACAGGAACAATTAGCATTTGATGTTTGCTGAGGGAGACTGAGCACCTCTGGGTTTGCCCGGAGTGCAATGATGTTGATTCTGAACAACAGTAATAATAACAAAGAAAGCCTGAGAAGACCTTGAACAAGTGGCACAGAATTGAAAGGCTTGGCGTGAATTTATTGAAATCTTACACCCCCTGGGGAGCTGAAGGGTAACAAATTTATAACGAATGAGAGCAGAAACAAACCCTAGCCTGACCAGAAGAATCCTTCCTGGTGATGGTGATAACACATCTTACACCTTGAGAAGAGTGGGAAGATCAAATATAACCTGGAGAAGAAAAGTAGAAGCCAAAGTGATAGAAGCCATTTGGGCAGAATTGCAGAACATGGTTTAAATAAAAAAATTAGTGGCAAGCAATACTTACAACCAGATGTTTTACAGGGATTTTAAAAAATGCATGATGACGATGAATAATTTCAAGAACAGATTAATTCTTGACAATCTTTAATTCATACTTTGAATTTTCTGGCTTGTGAAGCTAAGGCTAATGATATCTTCTGGTTATGTTTATCTCTCTCACCTTGTATGTTTGCTTAGGCAGAAATTGAGGCACTGCTAGACCAGGTGTGTGCCATCTTGAAAGGAAATTTGAGTGTGCAGTGTTATGCCCTGGTCAAGGAGTATGGTCCTCTTATAGTCCAACTTTTACAGGCAGAACTGCAACCTGCCACAGTGTGCACTGCCCTTGAACTTTGCACAGGAAATAAGCAAGGTAAGTGATGCTGTATGCAGTAATACAGCTGCAGATCCTTTTATCTAGAATCAGATTTTTTCAGTTTCCAGATGTCACTCAAATCTTGTTCAAAAAGAAGCCCAAAATAGCACAAAGTTGCCCAAATTGTGTCCAAAAAATAATCCAAAAGTAGCACAAAGTCACTTAAAAATACTTATTATTTATAGAAAATAATTTGGTTTTCACATGTTCAGATAAAAAGATTTGGACGTGTATTCCATTTGTCATCTAAATGAAAAATAAATTATAAAACACAACTTGTACCATTATAAATTATAACACACACAACTTGTACCAATATAAATTATAAAAAACAAGTTGTACCAATATATAACACACACAACTTGTACCAATATAAATTATAAAACACAAGTTGTACCAATATAAATTATAACACACACAACTTGTACCAATATCAAACCCGGTCCCTAAAAAATGCCGTGCTGAAGTCGGATGTGTCGACCGAAAGGTGCAGATATCACAGCTTAGGCGCAAACAGACGCAACGCAACCACCGTCCTTTTCAGGGCGAACAAGGAAGAAGAAGAAGTACCAATATAAATTATAATACACACAACTTGTACCATTATAAATTAAAACACACACAACTTGTACCACTATAAATTAAAACACACACAACTTGTATCAATATAAATTATAACACACTGTCACAAAGTGGATTTACGTATAGAGTTTGTCTGAGTGTATAGACAAGACACTAGTATGAGAAAGTCTGAGAAGATAGATTTAGTATGAAAAATGACAGTGAATGTGGAAAGATGAGACTATTAGCTTCGAGGGTGAGAACCGAGATTGACTCTCCCTCGCCACTTCTAACGTATTTTATAGCTATAGACTCACCACCTCTGACTACCAATAAAGGAGATAAGGTTTCACTAAAAGTCCACAGACACAACTATACAGACAACATATACGTACAGTATAGTATAGAGACTGATCCATTATACAGTTTATAGTTTATTTACACAACAAATCAGATAACACAGTAAAATAAATATAGTGCGAGGTCGCACACCTGGAAAAAATAACCAGAACAATTAAAATGACATACACTATATCCCACCACCTTCAAAGTTAAGGATTAACAAAACAAACTACGAGGTGGGGGTCTCTAACTTAAGAGCCACCACTCCTAACTAACCTAATATAAATTATGAACTCTAACACCACTGTCTGGCTGCAGACTTAACTAACTGGCTCCACAAATCTGAATGAACCACCTAAAGTCCTACACAACAAATCTCAAGCAGCGGTCCACTACCGGACTTCTTCAGTGCAAACTCAGAGGCTGTCCTAACACAACTTCCTAATTGCCTCTATAACGTCTGTCTCTCCTCTGGTTCGGCTCAGTGTCTCTTTGACACTCCTGTTTTCAGCTGAGTGGCATCTCCGTTACGCCGCTCCTCTCAATAGACTTCAGGAAAGGAATATTGACCCTTTCTCCTGTTCCTGATTACTGCAACTGATGACTTAGTTATCAAGCACGGGTTACTTGATTCAGAATGTAGGTGCTTCACTGCTGCTAGCAATACTTTAACTCACTTGCCCTGTTACCCCTCTTTTGGTTTAAGGCCATTGGCTTTATTATGGCCAAATTTACACAAAACCAACCTCCAGGCCATGCGCCTCTTTGGAGTGGTATAATGAGCTAAGAGCTCTGGATTTTATAGATAAACTCGTTCCCACTGAAGCATGGGGCTTCCCTGCAAGAGAACTGCTATCTTCCTCTGGTGCAGACATACTTGGCGCTGGTAACTACCGCGTCACCAATTTTCTTTCACCTCTGGCGATGCCTCGACCCTTCTACTCCTGAGAATGGCCGAATATCTTGGCAAGCTGTAAGGCAATTTATGCACCCCTCCCTGTGTGCCGTGAAACTGCTGTAAACAAAGAAATAACAACTAATGTAGAACAATTCAACATATCCTCATCCCTAACATATAAACACCTTAATTAAAACTTCTCCTGTCTCCCCCTTAATTAACACCGCTCCCATGGGAGCCGCGCTGGCGTAGTGGTTACGACGCCGCTCTGGCGACCGGGTGATACAGGATCAAACCCGGGCGACGGCATTTGAGGATTTTTCGTCGACCGGGATTTGGACTGGATTAACTCGAGACCTGGCGAGGACATTTGAAGGAGTGTCGTCGACCAGGGACTGGCGGCGCCTGAGCCGACCCAGCTGCAATGGGTACCTCCGAAATCGGCGAGTATTTGCCTGAATGGCGAGGGACACCTGTCTCTGTACAAGAAATAAAGGGATACTCACGTAAAATCAATGTCAGGTTAGACATAAATAATAACCTGAGATTTCGCCTCGAGTGTTAGCGGGCGAACGCAAAAAAAAAAAAAAAAAAAAAAAAAAAAAAAAAAAAAAAACACCGCTCCCCTACACAACTAAGCACAGCAAAAATTTAAATAATTATGCCCCAAAAGTCAGCCTACCCTACAATACCCTTCTCTTCTCACTTAATACGGTCTGGTAGGAAACACCCCCCCCCTCCCCAGACACAGGCTGACCTAAATCTTATGTTATGTTCGTCTAGCCTCAGGTATCAAAACAATTCATTTACTGAAGGAACTCCACTGTACTAAAATTCCTAGGCCTACTTTATATTACAGACTGACCCTGGTGAGTCATCGCTTAACCCAAAATAAAATAGACCTCTCTAGGAATAATTAAATACCATCTCCGTAATTAATTACACAAATCCGTTACACGTATGATAGATATTTCTATGATTCACAGAAAGTTATAAACACAACTTATAAGACCCAATTAAACAGAATTACACAAATATGCTCGTGTATATATACACTTGTAAATTACACTGGACAACAGCCAAAATGTATCTGAGACAAAAGTAGCTTTTATTAACTAATTTGGACATGCTGATCACGAATATGAACTTAAAAACTGCAAATTAGCTCTAGTTTTCAGGATCCGGGTGGGCAGAGGGTTTCAGTAAGCTGGTGGCTTCACCTTCCTGACGCGAATAACCCAGTCCTTCTCTTTTCTATAGCCCTGGCGCGTGATTCCCCACGAGACGGATAGCCTTGAGCGCCAATTGGATGACGCAATCTGTAGCAGTCATTGCAACCACATTTCCTCCTTGTCATCATTTGTGTTGTGGATTCTGTGAGTGCAGACGTGTCGTTCAAGATGCCTCGTGAATGTGTGAACAGTGAGGATTATTTTTGCTATATTTAAAGACAAATAACTTTGCTATCACATAGGCGACATCCATCACCTGTGAAAGCATCTACAGCAAGAGATCCTGATTTCGTGCCTATTGAAGAGTCTGCACAGCCACATAAAATTACCCAGAGTGAATTGAATGATCTAGTGAGAGATCTGGAATTGCCAAAAAATAAAGCAGAGCTGTTGGGGTCCAGACTGCAGCAATGGAATCTTCTAGAAGAGAATGTGCATGTGTATGTGTTTCGTGCTTGACAAAAAGATCTGCTTCCATATTTCAAAATGACAGATAACCTCATTGCTTGCGTTGATATAGTGGGTTTGATGGCAGCACTACACATTAACTACAAAGACGACGATTGGAGGCTGTTCATTGATTCGTCCAAGTTGAGCTTAAAAGCTGTGCTGCTCCATAATGGTAACGTTTTACCATCTGTTCCACTCGGGCATGCAGTCCACATGAAAGAAACGTACAACAACATGAAACAACTGTTACACACCATCAACTATGACAAGTATAAGTGGCAGATTTGTGGTGACCTGAAGGTCATTGCCATCTTGATGGGGCTACAGCAGGGTTACACAAAGTTTTGCTGTTTCCTCTGTCTGTGGGACAGCCGTGCTAGGACTTCCCACTACAAGAAAAAGGATTGGCCCCAACGACAATCACTTGAACTGGGGAAAAAGAATGTACTTAACGAACCACTTGTAGAATCCCACAAGATCTTGCTCCCTCCTCTCCACATCAAACTTGGACTAATGAAGAATTTTGTAAAGGCCATAGATCGAAATGGGGCAGGATTTTTATTCCTTCATGATACATTTCCAAGACTTAGTGAGGCTAAATCAAAGAAGGTGTATTTGTCGGTCCACAGATACGTCAGCTCTTCCGAGATCAGCATTTTGATGATATCCTCACAGGTGATGAAAAGTTAGCTTGGAATGCTTTCCAGCAAGTGGCCACAAACTTTCTAGGAAACAATAAGGCTGACAATTACCAGGAGCTTGTAGAAACCCTCTTGCAGCGCTATGAGAGTCTAGGGTGCAACATATCTTTGAAATTGCACTTTTTACACTCTCATCTGGATTTCTTCCCTGCTAACTGTGGTGCTGTCAGTGACGAGAATGGGGAACGATTTCATCAGAACATTACTATCCTCGAAAAAAGGTACCAAGGGAAATGGAATGCAGCAATGCTAGCAGACTATTGTTGGACCCTTGAGAGAGATGCTCCAGAAACTCATTACAAGCGACAGGCAAAAAGGCGTCGTTGTGAATCATTTCCACTATGAGCATTATTATCATATGGTATGTATTTGCACATGTGAAAAACTTGTTTTACAGATATTTAAAAAAACTAGAGCTAATCTGGTGTTTTAACGGCCATTTTCATATTCAGCAGCCCAAACAACATAAAGGTAACTTGGTTTAATCTCAGATACACTCAAAAAGTCAAAATTTGTTGTCCAGTGTTATCAGAATTAAATTGCGATTTTCACAACTGACTACTACATATTGCAGAGCACCAGGTTATCTTAGCGCTTAACCTTACGCAGTGAATATCTCAAAAAGCCTTTACACAATCATAGATACTGCTACTTAGTTCTAAGAAAAGCGTAGACACTCCTTACTCTACATTCTATTGTTTGGCATAAGTAAGCAATTGATGGCACTTCTGTGTAAGAAATTTAATTAAACTCCCCCGAAGAAAAACTTTACTAAATCGGGCTAAGATTTATTCTTTAAAACGAACTATATTTACGACGCTAATATGTGTAATGAATACAGGCGTAGATTTCACGGCAGGAAATTTTTTACATCAGAGAGACAGCTACTTGATTTACTCTATTATTTATCGTACCAAAAAGCTGATGCAACCCCCCACGCTATGAGTGAGTCATCGCTTGACTTCACTTGTAGACCAATAATATTTCGGCATTTAATAAACTCTGATCACCCGTTTGCCAGTCACTTCGATTACGGAAACAACAGCAAATGGGTTGATTTGCCATTGCCCTAAAGACGCCACTAGGCGTGATGGGAAACAATGGCAAAGAAAACCTATCTGCTGTTGCCCTAAGACGCCACTAGGCGTAATGGCCACTGACTGCTTTGATGGTCGGTGGCTAAGGATGGAAGAAAGAAGAAAGAAAAAAGATTTAATAAACTATTGAAACCCGCCAATGATAACGCAAGCTATTCGTGACGCATGTTTATTCCTGCTCCTGCGCAACTCCTATTGCATCATGTTAGATAAGGTTACACTGACCGCATGAGCAGAATCAACTTTGATACGTTCTACGTTACCTGGGTCGTGCTTTAGCCCCATCCCTCCCCTAAACCGGGTGGGTGTTTCTTAACGTCGGAAAATTTACCCAGCCTAATAATATTACGCGCTCAACTCCTAATGAAATAAACTGAATGCAGTTATATTTACAAAAAGAAAAGAAGACTGGTGCGGATATAAATAAAACTCCCCAGTAATCCCTCATGAAAACGCAAATAGCTACCTAGAGAAAAAGAAAAAACTCAAATAATACATGGAGAAGAATAAAGGGGGCCTGTGAAAAATAAAATCACAGTAACTTCTCACACACACACAACTGTACCAATATAAATTATAACACACACAACTTGTACCAATATAAATTATAACACACACAACTTGTGGCCATGTTTTTCCCGGGGGTCTCGGGGAAAACACACAGAAAAAAAATAGGACTACTGCACCCTCAGGCTTATTGTACAAGGTGACTAGCATATGATTATGTACAAGGTGACTAGCATATGAATATGTACAAGGTGACTAGCATATGATTATGCATTGGGCTTGCAACCTAATCATGTAGAAAAAAAGTTGCTACACAAACCACTGCTGTAAAAGCATATGAAAGCTTTGTACAGGCTTCCTGTATGAGACCAGACGTAGTGGTGGCTGCTTGCTCCATAAGTAACGCAAAGGAAAACAACAATACAACATGTAAATGTTGATAGTAAGTCTTTTCTTTGAAATTAGCAAAAATGTAATATAATATAGAATGAGCTGGAAGAAGAAATTAGTGAAGAAGTTTTTTTACATCCCAATAAACATGTAAAAGTGATCGGCAAGTGTTGGCGCCAAGAACAATTTAGTTCTGTTTAATGCAAATTTTTTGTCATACAGTTTGTTTAATGTGGATTCAGAACCGTATTTGAAGCATTATGCAATATAGTATATTAAATATGGTGATAGCATTGATTATGATATTGGAACTATATATACACAACAGAAGATTTGAAACAGAAGTCAAGAAAGAATAAAAGAATGGCCATAAATGCATTTGAACGAAAAACATAAGCTTATGGTAGCTGGTGTTAAGATTTCTATTTTTGTACCTGTACACTTTCTGTGAAATACATACTGATCATTAGCAAAAAGTAACTTATAGAGCTATATGGTCTACTTAGATTATAAGTTATAATAAGGGGTAAATATATGGGTTATAATAAGGATATATTGTATATGTAATTGTTTGCATCTTTTATAATGTTTTTCATTTACAAGATAAATGGTTGTATTATACAGTAATATTATTTATATTAGAGGATGAAAAATAATTTTACCTACAATTTTTCTGAAGCTATTGTCATGTATTGTGTATTTTAATTAAAGGAACCCATATGTCATAAATGAATTGAAATTTTTCATGTTTATGTCAAATCATTTCCTTTACATCGATGGAAATAATTTTTCTATCTTCTACCAGTTCCTTTGCAGAAGGTGCAACCAAAAGTAATGAAAAAACAAAGTGATGTACTGTGTGAATTGTGTGAGTATGTGGTCTCATACCTGGACACCTTCTTGGAGGAAAACTCAACAGAGGTAAGACTTAGGAAAAATTACAGTAGTGGGTGAAGTCTCTGTAAGTGTCTGATCAATTACCAATGTTAATATCTTTTAAGTAATTTTTCTTGAAAGCTAAACTTGTAGCAAGTATTAACAGAAGCAAATATATTACATTATCAATGCTTTGGTTATGTCAACGGTTAAGGGAAGATTAAGTAGTGTTTTTCAATATCTTGTGATTTGTATGATAATTTATCCTTTCTTCCTTATACCATTGTCCATGATTCTAAGCTCTCCCAAGGTTGTCATGTCCTGCACAGTCACTTCACATCTCCAATTGCCTGTTACAAATTCTTTGTTAGATCTCAGCCAGGTAAAAGCCAGAGTTAAGTCTTCGGGCTCAAGTGATTCCCCCAAGCTTAATGTGCAATTTTGGGTTCTCACCAAGTTTCACAACAAAGGGAATTGTAATGGTGGCTCACTTTAGTGTGGTTAGTTGATCCCTGAAGCATTGACCAGGCAACTCAAAGGTTGCCTGTTTCCAGGATACACCACATGGAGGGGCTTTTAAAATAAAGATCATTGGCAAGCAACACTTTCAGCCTAAAGTTTTGCAGGGATTTTTAAACATTCAGGAGCACGAATAATTTCAGGAACAAATTAATTCTTGGCAATCTTTAATTCATATTTTGAATTTTCTGGCTTGTGAAGCTAAGGTTAATGGTATCTTCTGTCTATGTTTATCTCCACTGGACTGATTGTTTCATCTTGTATGTTTGCTTAGGCTGAAATTGAGGTGCTGCTAGATCAGGTGTGTGCCATCTTGAAAGGTAATTTGAGTGTACAATGTTATGCCCTGGTCAAGGAGTATGGTCCTGTTATTGTCCAACTGTTAGAAGCAGAGCTGCAACCTGACATAGTGTGCACAGCCCTCGGACTTTGTACAGGAAGTAAGCCAGGTAAGAGAGGCTTTATGCAGTAATATTTCATTCAAGACAATATAGAACATTTCTTGTTAAAATGTAAGAGGTATGAACAAATGAGAATACCAATATTAGATTATTTGCAGGCATCAAACTTACCTATAAATATAGAAGAGGTGTTAAGAATAGACAGACCTAGGGAACTGCATAATATAGTCAAATAATATTTAACACGAACAAAGGTTAATATATAGGGGTTGGGAATGTGAAGGTCTGATGCTGTTCTTACAATGCATATGACTTTTAACAGATGAAAGTCAATTAAATGTCTGTTAAAGTAAGTTATATAACTGGAACCACCAGGCATTTACACCCCTCCACTTTAATATTATTCTTGTTCAGAGTTTCTTCTTGATTTTGTTCATTTTTTGTTTTGTTTATTTTGTTTATTTTTTTTTTTTTAAACATAAAGGCATAATTGGTAGTTGTGATTTTCCCTGTTTACAATGATTTGACAGGTGTGATACCATTTCTCATATCGGCAGTTGTTCATATTATTTGGGATTGAAAACAATATATATCCTAATTATAACCCATCAGAGGTTGAATGGGATATTTTTCTTCATTAATTTAAAAAAAAAATTTCACAATAGAATGAAACATAAATATTTAAAAATACCTCATGTACATGGTTATGGAAAGTTTTTTCCTTGAAATGAGAAATACTTATTATAATATAAAGCAAGTGAGAAGATGAAATCACTAAAAAAGAACGGAAACAAGTTTTTTTTTTTCCTTAAATCATATATCATAATGTTCCATGTAGTTCCCATGAGTCTCTGAGGAGTTAAAGTAAGGATCGAACGACTTCTTCATCAGGCATGTTGTAGAAGGCAACTAATGTCTGGTTTACCTGTCAGCATACCTGATATTTATAGGAAATTAGTCTACTATAACAAACATCAACCAGATGAAACTAACAGCGAAGAAGAAAACAAGACTGACATCACTAGATTAGACAGATTGGTTCATGAAATCTAAAGCATCTTACAAGAACCTTATTTCTACTTTCCCCGCCACCTGACTTTCTATATTCATTTTAATGTATTCTTGTGAATGTCTGTAATAGGGACCCAAAGACGCAGCAATAGAGAATGCAGTTAGCGGCCCATAGCTAGACTGCTTGCGTCAGGGTCAGCGAACCAGAGCTGACCAAGACCCTACTCCACCTCCACATGGTGGTCCTGGAAACAGGCTGCGTCACTGCAGTCTGGCTGAGAGAGTAGGGATCAAAGTGGGAAGGCAAACCCGGTCCAAAAAATGCCGTGCTGAAGTCGGATGTGTCGGCCGAAAGGTGCAGATATCACAGCTTTGCTGTAAACGGACACAACGCAACCAACGTCCTTTTCAGGACGAACGAGGAAGAAGAAGGAAGAAGAAGAATGTCTGTAATACACTTCATGACGTCTTCACTGTTCTCCACTGTGGTAATGGGTGTGTGATTATTAAAGTATGTTATTTTTTTTGTTGCCGGAAATATTACAACCTTCACTTAGTATATTGTAGCTTGTCATCATGTAGACGAAGTCAGTTGTTTCCACATTGACTATAATCAATTTTAGAATATACAGTCACAAAGCTTTATTTTTATTCAGTATCCAGGAGTCAAATACAGAAAGACTCAATCAAGAAAGGATAATTTTAGAATAATCAATATAATAATCAATTTATAATCAATTTTAAAATATACAGTCACAAAGTCTTATTTTTAATTCAGTACCCAGGAGTCAAATACAGAAACGTTCAGTCAAGAAAGGAGAACTGTGCCCTTTATGTCTGTTTGTGTTTGAAGAGGTGTATCAGCTCCTGGAAAAAAATTCCACAGAGGTAATTTATGTTTCTGTTCCCCTCCCCATTCATTAATTGCTGAAATTCTTTTCATTATTGACCTCCAACACCTATTAATTTAAAAATGCTTTTTTGTGCTGTAAGGTAAGTGCATTTTAATACACTTTTATCAACAGAAACATATTTTCTGTGTAAATATTTATTTTTGAAAACACTTTCTTTTTAACGTATTCAGCACTTTTAACAGCAGAAAAGCATTTTACTTCACCATCATTCTTACTCATCAAGATTTCTTGTTAGATTGTTTTTATCTTCTATGGGAAAATATTTTAATGCACAAGAGCATTATGTCTGGAAGAACTTTCACAAGAAATTGTTATTTTTGTTTCTTGGACAGAAAATCTTTTTCACTATTCAAAAAAATTGGACATTGGTTTTGTTAATGCAGTTTAATGAATGAACACATCTATCTGTCGCAGATCTTAGCAGACTAACAATCAATAGGCCAAAATGGCAACTGCTAGACCATCATTCATCATCTATGATGCACCAATGACCAAGTGTTATAGGACATGTCGAGTCAAGTCAATTTTTTTTTTTTAATTAATGAAAATAAACAGAAATCCCGTTCAACCTCTGATGGGTTATAATTAGGATATATATTGTTTTCAATTCCAAATAATATGAACAACTGCCGACATGAGAAAGTGGCATCACATTTGAAAATAGGGATTTTCAAGTCAATGAATTTTAATTCTATGCAAAAGTAGTAGCTAATACCAGATTTGTTAATGCAGTTTAATTCTTTGGAAAAGTAGTGTTGACATTATAATTATAATGATGAGGATACTATATTTTCGTCCGAGATATTCACTGATTTTCTTTTTGCTCTTAAACAAATGTTATATTCATTGGAACTGTGAGTATATTACTCTTTCTTACAAATGCATCTGCCTTTTGAAGCTGTTATTTAAAATTTATATCTTTTAAATTACCACTTTTTGTAAAGAGTTCCCATCAGCCATCATGGCCCTGCATAGCTGTAATATTTTCATGTAGGTATCTATGCCCTTGTCTTTTCTAATATCTCCCTGTTGTATTATTCTGTTGTTCCCCTCTACCTTATTCTATCTTTTGACATAATAACAATTGGAAGAAATATTTTCTGTCACATATCCCTAGTATTATATTATGTCTTTTCTGTGGTCACAGTTCTTGTTAGTGGATCTTTTGTTTGCTTCATTCCTTCCAGGCATTTGTGTAAATTAAATTTCTCTGTCCGTAAAATTTTAATGATATTTCTAAATACCAATGTTCCTGTGCCTTTTTTTAAATTGCTGGCAGCACCATTATATGTTGGTTCCTGATAGCTATTATTCTTTTTTCCCCTCTCTTTTTGTCTATCTTTGCATGTAATACAAATTGGGAGGAATATATTTTCTGTATGCATTGTTACACATCCTTAATATTGTGTCTTTCCTGTGATCACAGTTCTTGTTATTGGATCTAATGCTAGGCCTGTTTGTATAGTAATTTTCTCTGCTCTATATCACTTTGAAGATTGTTCTAAATATCATTATTCGACTGCCTTTTTTTTAAAATAGCTAATTGCACCAAAATATGCTGGTTCCTTACAGATTAAAGTGGCAAAATCAATGTTAGGCTGTCATTATAAATTGATTTTGTGGTTTAGTTACTTTGTTATATTGTTGGTAATGCACAAATGTTGTACGGCATGACTCACTTATTTTACCAACAGGGGGATATAGAAGCAGCCTTAGACAAAGTTTGTGATGTTTTACCATCAACCATCAGGAGTGAGTGTTTAAATTTTGTAGCTCTCTACTTGCCCTATGTCGTTGACCTAATTGCGCAAGAGGTGCCACCAGAGCAGATTTGTCAGAAGTTGGGACTGTGCAATGTCACAGTGAGTCAAGCTAAGGTTTGGTGTTGCATGTAATACGTGGTAAGTATATTATAATGCAATGTAATATTTTATAGCATAGCATAGTGCAGTGTGTTGTGTTATGGCATGGTATGGTGTTGGACAGTACAATACAATATAGTACAGTATAACATAATAAAATGTCTGTATAGTTCTGGGGGTCTCTGAAGAGATAAAGAAAGAATAAGACTACTGCACCCTCACGTATGTCATACGAGGTGATTAATACGAGGTGACTAATACAAGGTTGTACATGTGGCTGAGCTGACAGCCTCATCATGTAAAACTAATTACCACATAAACTATTGCAGCAAGAATATGTGATTACTTTGTGCAGACATCCTGCAAGGGGTCCAGCTGCAGTAGTGGATCCATGCTGTGTATGGAATGCCAATAAAAATGATGATGATGAATTAATACAGTGCAATACAAAGCACATTAAATTATAGTATAATATTCTTCATTATAATTCTCTCCATAAATATTTTAAACTGTTCATGTTCTCTGCAAACACATTTCTCCTCATTTCTTGATTACTAATCATTATTCTGCCTTTTCACATTTATATTTATTTTTCCATCATTGATACTTTTAAATTATGTATGTAACTTTGTGAATGCTTTATTCAATAGCTAGCTTTGGGCTACCACTGTAGTTATTCCATTATCTTAGTAAAACTTACCTATTACCTTCTACATCTGCTTATAACATTGTTTTGCATTAAATGTTCTCCCACTCTCTCCAGTATCTATTATTCATTTTGTGTGACTTTCATATAAGTGTTGTAAATGAAAATAGGTAGTTGGGGAGTCATACTAGGATGAAGGACAAAGAAAAATAAAGATAAACTGTGTGGTGTTAGTCAGGAATTAGACTTAACTAAAACAGCGCAGAAAAGCAAATGAGAACTAATCCAGATGAATAAGAATAAAAATGGAATGGTATATGAATTTTTGACAGTTATTGCAAGAATTAGTCTTGGCTGGAAGTCCTACACAATTTAGCATATCAGAAGAGGGAATTGAAAATCATGGTGATTCATATACTTATTTTTTTTATGTTTATCCTATCTAGCTTTGTTAATGCAAATGGATTAGTCCTAATTTTATTCTATGCTGCTTTCATGTGTCTAGTCCCTAATGAAAACATCACGGTCATAACATAGATCGATTTTTTCCTTTATCATGATAAAACTTACTACTGCTTCAGTTGTTTCTGGGAATGGCACAACCACTTCAGTTTTTCTTGAACATGGGGCCATACTGTAGTGTTGTCACCACCTCTATTGTTTCTGAATATGAGGCTTTGATTGTAGTTGTTTCTGAGGATTGGGCTGCCAATGTAGTGTTTGTTCCTGTGTATGAGTCAGCGCCTCTGTTGTTTCTGAACATAAGGCCACTCATTGTAGTTGTTTCTGAGCATAGGGACTACCATTGTAGTTGTTTCTCAGCATGGGGTTATCACTGTTTCTGTTTCTCAGCATGGGGTTATCATTGTATCTGTTTCTCAGCATGGAGTTATCATTGTATCTGTTTCTCAGCATGGACTTATCATTGTAGTTGTCTTTCAGCACAAGGTTATCACTGTAGATGTTTCTCAGCATGGGGTTATAACTGTAGTTGTTTCCCAGCATGGGGTTATAACTGTAGATGTTTCTCAGCATGGGGTTATAACTGTAGTTGTTTCTTAGCATGGGGTTATCATTGTAGTTGTTTCTTAGCATGGGGTTATCATTGTAGTTGTTTCTTAGCATGGGGTTATCATTGTAGTTGTTTCTTAGCATGGGGTTATCACTGTAGTTGTTTCTCAGCATGGGGTTATCACTGTAGTTGTTTCTCAGCATGGGGTTATCACTGTAGTTGTTTCTCAGCATGGGGTTATCACTGTAGTTGTTTCTCAGCATGGGGTTATCACTATAGTTGTTTCTCAGCATGGGTTTATTATTGTAGTTGTTTCTCGGAATGGGGTTATCATTGTAATTGTTTCTTTCTCGGCATGGGGTTATCATTATAGTTGTTTCTCAGCATGGGGTTATTACTGTATTTGTTTCTCAGCATGGGGTTATCATTGTAGTTGTTTCTCGGCTTGGGGTTATCATTATAGTTGTTTCTCAGCATGGGGTAATTACTGTATTTGTTTCTCAGCATGGGGTTATCATTGTAGTTGTTTCTCAGAATGGGGTTATTACTGTATTTGTTTCTCAGCATGGGGTTATCATTGTAGTTGTTTCTCGGCTTGGGGTTATCATTATAGTTGTTTCTCAGCATGGGGTTATTACTGTATTTGTTTCTCAGCATAGGGTTATCATTGTAGTTGTTTCTCAGCATGGGGTTATCATTGTAGTTGTTTCTCAGCATGGGGTTATTACTGTATTTGTTTCTCAGCATGGGGTTATCATTGTAGTTGTTTCTCAGCATGAGGTTATCATTGTAGTTGTTTCTCAGCATGGGGTTATTACTGTATTTTTTCTCAGCATGGGGTTATCATTGTAGTTGTTTCTCGGCTTGGGGTTATCGTTATAGTTGTTTCTCAGCATGGGGTTATTACTGTATTTGTTTCTCAGCATGGGGTTATCATTGTAGTTGTTTCTCAGCATGGGGTTATTACTGTATTTGTTTCTCAGCATGGGGTTATCATTGTAGTTGTTCCTTTGTATGGGGGCTACCACTGTAGATGTTCCTGTACATGTGGGCTACCACTGTAGTTGTTTTTGTACATGTGGGCTACCACTGTAGTTGTTCCTGTACATGTGGGCTACCACTGTAGTTGTTCCTGTACATGTGGGCTACCACTGTAGATGTTCCTGTACATGTGGGCTACCACTGTAGTTGTTCCTGTACATGTGGGCTACCACTGTAGATGTTCCTGTACATGTGGGCTACCACTGTAGATGTTCCTGTACATGTGGGCTACCACTGTAGATGTTCCTGTACATGTGGGCTACCACTGTAGTTGTTCCTGTACATGTGGGCTACCACTGTAGATGTTCCTGTACATGTGGGCTACCACTGTAGTTGTTTTTGTACATGTGGGTGTTACGGTGTTTTTATTGATGTCGTCTGCTATAGTTGGCAGTGCGCAATTTTAGGTTAATAGAATTCATATAGATTGATGTTGATACTTCACGGATTATTGAACGCAAATTACACGGACATCTTGTGACGTGTTAGCGTTGGTAAGGTCACTCTTCGTGACTTAGATACTGGACCCCTTTTACGTTGATCGTCAAGCCGTGAAGACGTGTCTCACATCCTTCCAATGTTAGGCTTCATAATTGCCGCAAATATAGAATTTTATATAAGGACACAGGGTCAGTCCAGATTGATATTATAAAGGATGGAATTATAAGGTTAGTAGATAACCTGAATTATGGAAGGATCGTTAATCAGTCTTAATATATATTCGTCAAGACACATGCGCCCGAATTATGGAAGGATCGTTAATCAGTCTTAATATATATTCATCAAGACACATGCGCTCACTGTCGGGCCAACTATAGCAGACGACATCAATAAAAACACCGTAACAGTGGGCTACCACTGTAGATGTTCCTGTACATGTGGGCTACCACTGTAGTTGTTTTTGTACATGTGGGCTACCACTGTAGTTGTTTTTGTACATGTGGGCTACCACTGTAGATGTTCCTGTACATGTGGGCTACCACTGTAGTTGTTTTTGTACATGTGGGCTACCACTGTAGTTGTTCCTGTACATGTGGGCTACCACTGTAGTTGTTCCTGTACATGTGGGCTACCACTGTAGTTGTTCCTGTACATGTGGGCTACCACTGTAGTTGATCCTCTAAACACTTTATGTGCTCTTTAAGTAATGGTACATGTATCAGTATGTTTTACATCAGCAGGTTGCTAGTGTAATGCATAGTCTTCCTTGCTGTCCCTGCATGACATACTTGGTAGGGTGTAGTGGTCTTGTTTTTCACTCCCTCTTATGAGGCTTCAGGGCCCACACAAATGAAATGTTATTTTTATTGAATCGTTGACCTTTCTGATGGAAATGGTTTATACTATAATATGATATGTAGATCTGATAATCTTATTTAATTGCTTTGAATTACAACATTAAAAGAAATACAAGTTTTCAGTTTTTTTTTTCCTGCAGTGAGTCACTCACAGATTATTCATATGAATGCAGCACATCCTGTGAAGGCTGGAGAGCTGTGTACACTATGCACCTATGTGTTTCAAGTGCTTGAGTTGATTCTTCCAGAGAATGCAACAGAAGTAATTCTGCAGTTTTGTTTTTTGTGTTTAATAAAATGTCAGATATTAATTAGTTCATAGCTTTAGCTGACATTGACTAAGGCATGAATTTAAAAGTATGTAAATGGATGTGAACAATTTATTAAAATGTATTCTTTCTTTTAAAGTAGCATTTGTGGTGGCATAAGTGACCTCGTCTCTTCACAACTTTCTGTCTTTATTAATGTTTATCAATTCTGTTGACTTCTTTCCATTCCTTGTTATCAAACTGACAAGTATCTTCTCTCTTTGTCACCCTTTATTAATTTTTCCCTCAATCTTTCCTATTAATATCTTCTTCTTCTTCGTTCACCCTCAGATGTCAACTTGAATAAGTTCAAAGAAAGCAGTGGTCAGCCTGAGGCTGTTGATATCTCCATAGATTTTCTCCAGGAATGGTACTGGTGATGGCCATATTCGTTTTCTCTGTTCCTCGTATGTTGGGCACCTTTGAAGCAGATGTTTGGCAGTCATTTTATCAGTGCCACAGTCACACTCATCGGTAGTTCCTATCTTTAATTTGTTGAATAGATGGTATCTCAATCTATTATGACCTGTGCGAAGTCTGAAGATTACCACTTGTTCACTTCTGCTGAGCTGGTAATACGGATCATATTTTGTGTGGCCTGGATGCTCTTCTTCCCACTTGTGCCTGTACCTGCACTTGATAAAACTCTTGGCCTCCTCATGAGTTAAATTTGTGTCAAGTTGAGGAAGCTTTCCCCCTTCCTTTGCCAATCTGTCAGCCTCTTCATTTCTAGGGATGTTGCAGTGAGAAGGAATCCACTGTATCACTGTGACGTGTAATGGAAAAAGAGTCTACAGTAATCTGACAGCCTATTGCAACCTTATAGCTGCCCTCTGATTTGCTAGCTAAACCATGTATCAATACCCACTGTCTATTTCTGCAGTTTACTCTCTTGTTCCGCCTCTTTGGTTTAACACTAGTTAACGCAATGTTTACAAACTGACAGTCATAACAGGGAAGCAAATCAGGCTGTGTTTTACCTCGTCCACTCACGCGAAAGCTCATCTGTCAATCACAATACTTCTCAGACAGGCAAGCAGCTTGAGAGAGACAAAAACACAGACACTTTGAAGTTTTGTACTCAGGGGAAGTTAGAAACCCCCGGGCTCTTTGATCTTCAGAAGCAGATATTCTTACAGAGAAACCCATTAGGGAACAGTAAGTTTTTTGATGACGGTCGAACACCTCGACGAAGACCAACCGTAAAGCCTTTTATCTTGATACGCTTAGCTTCTGAATTCTGGGTAACACCAGAACGCGAAATTAATGCATTCAGAGATCAGAGAATCCTAATGATATATATACTGTTGTTTTCTTAACCATATTGTCAGTGTCAGTCAGAATTCGTAAGTATCCAGCAAGCAGCCTTAAACTATTTCCTTGTGTGGATGTGTTACTAGTTCTCGTGGAGCTTTCATTTCTGAATTATCCAGAAAAGGATAATAGTGCTAATGTTTTTAAGAAGTGATAGCTTTTAACATTTAGCCTTCACTTAGATTTTCTCGCTAGTAAAACGAGTGAAATAAAGTAACGCATAGCGATTTCCTACCAGATATTCTGTTAAAATGTTAAATCACGCCACCCGTATAGACAGTAAACTGATAGTGTAGGATAGAATACAACGTTATATTTCATTTGTGCATATTTGTTATAGTGTCTATTATTTTAATCATATACGGCAAAGCCAACAGATGTCGACAATTAATAACTATTTAATGACAGGCGATCATTGTTTAGGTAGCGCGTATGGAGAGATTAAATAATAATTTTCATTGTACGCTGATGCCGGCAAGCAGGGGTGGGCGAGCTAACATAACTCAGACCCGTCTGAACTCAGCCGCCAGCGGAATTCGCTAACATGATAGGAGTAAGGAAACACTGTGTGCCTTTTAAATTTAATAAGGACTGACAGAGGGGAGAAGAGATTGTCTTGTCCCTGTCTGTGTGTATAGATATAGGAGTAGGATATTTTTTATATAAATGTTTCTTGTATTTTTCGCAGACCTGATCACAAGCGCGGCCAGCGGTCTTTTTTTTTTTTCTTGTTCCTTTTTTGGATCTGTTATTTTCTCCTTTTCTTGGCTGTGCGTCCCAAATTTCATTTGTGAACGGGCACACGCCAGAGATTATTGGAGGACAATAAATTTGTTTTTTTTTTATAACTGGACTTACAAAACCCAGAGATATATATATTATATTAAAGCAAAGAAATGAAAACGGTGTTGAACTTGACACACTAAAGGTTTTTACCAGCCACAAGTTGGCCAATAGAAGAACGATCATCATCATATGAACATTAATTTTTAGCAACCAGATGTTTCCCAATACTGGAAGTATTTTTCCGTTAAAGAGTGAACCTCAAGAACTCTCACGGTATTAACTGTTGGTAATAACACTTCTAGGAGAAGCACCATATTAGGCGTTCACCTCATTTAACTAATTTCTGGGGATGGACTGGGGCCAATTTGGATCTGCGACAACTGGAGTGACAGAATATTAAATGAAAATATACTGTTCAAAAAAAAAGAAACGCATAGCTACTGAAGGCACACACATAGCCATAATTTTGACATTCAATAACTTTTTTAATTTAATGAGTTAATTGTTCAAATTGCACACAAGAATACCTTAGAATTCAACCAATCAATTGACAGTTGGAAACAGGCTGCATCACTGCAGTCTGGCTGAGTGAGTAGGGATCGAAGAGGGAAGGCTAACCCGGTCCCAAAAATGCCGTGCTGAAGTTGGATGTGTCGGCCGAAAGGCGCAAATATCACAGCTTCGCTGTAAATGGACACAACGCAACCAACGTCCTTTTCAAGATGAATGAAGAAGAAGAAGAAGAAAGAATATATAATTTTCATGTAAATTCAGCTACACATATTTTTGTGCATGCTTTAAATAGTTATAATAACATATTATTTCACTTGGATTTATTTCTCTTATTTACAACGATTTGACAGATGTCATGCCACTTTCACGTATCGGCAGTTATTCATATTATTTGGAATTGAAAACAATATATATATATCCTAATTATAACCCATCAGAGGTTGAATGGGCTTTTTCTCATCAAATTAAAAAAAAAAAAAATTCTCTTGTTTGTTTAAAGGCTGAGATTGAAGCTGGCCTTGACCAAGTTTGCAACTATCTGTCCACATACAAAGACCAGTGTGAAAAGTTTGTTGCCCTGTACACACCATATGTCATCAACCTGATCACTGAAAATTACACACCAGCACAAATCTGTGATAAGCTGGGTCTATGCACTAATAGTACCAGTGGTGAGTGCTTCCTTATTTTTAGTTATAAAAGAATGCTTGTAATGTATCGGGCTTGAATGGGTGGGAATCCCATGGATGGGTAAAGAAAGTGAGAGAAAAGGTCACAGCGACGAAGAAGAGAATTGATATCACAAATCAATTAGAAAAAAAAATTTACCAGGAATCGTGGAAATATGGAAGATTAAAGCGAATGACAGTCAATAAGTGTCAAAAGGGTCGACATTGCAAGCACCTTGCGGGGCTCTGGGACTGACACAAGGGTCAAGGTCAGTCCAACCAGCTGTCTCCCTGGTCATACATTGGGAGCTAGGTGCCTCTAAATCCCAACATCTGGATGTTCCCAACTCTGAAACACAGGATCTGAGGTGCCTGAAATCCTCCTATCCCCTCCCATGTACACTGGTTGAGGATACCAAAGATCCTCTCCACATAAGCATAATAACAGTGACATTATTAGTAATAATAAAAACAATAGTAAAACTGCTTAAGAAAGACAAATCAAACCTATAATAATTTATAAACAAAAACTAACACCACTTAAAGTATTAGGAACCACACATTTGAAAGAAAAAAAACTACTGATTACTTGTAATGTAAGAAAAAAACAATGATGTAACAACAAACACGACTTAAAAACAACAAATTCTAATAAAAACTGACACTATCAATAGCAATCAATTGCAAAAGTCAGTCTTCTTCTTTGATCCTTAACCACCGACTGTCAAAGCAGTCAGTGGTCATCACGCCTGGTTGCGTCTTGTAGGGCAGCAACAAACTTCTTCCACTTTGTTCAGTTGACTGCCATCCTTCGTACAGTGCCCCAGCTCTGGTTCATTCTTTGCATCTCAGCCTCCACAGTTCTCCGCTAAGTTGTTTTTGGTCGGCCTCTCTTTTGCTTTCCTTAGGGGGTCCATGGCATAGCTGTTCTTGTGATGGCATTGGGGTCTCTTCTGAGGATGTGGCCAACCAAACTCCAGCATCTGCCAGCTATGATGGTGTGCATGTCCTCTTGGTTACTTCGAATAAGTAGTTCTTGGTTAGTGATAGTATTCGACCAAAAGATTCGGAGAATTTTCCTAATCAGATTGTGTGGAAGGAGGACAGTTTCGAAAATTCCTTCTCTGTTACTCTCCAGCATTCTGCACCATAGAGAAGCACAGAAAGTATACAGCTCTCATATAATCTTAATTTGGTGTTTGTGCTGTACTGGGAAGACTTCCAGATGTTTTTGAGACTAGCAAAGGCTGTTCTCGCTTCATTCTGTTCTTGATGTCTTTGCTTGATGTTCTGGTGTTACTATGCATCTTAGGTATGTAAATGTGTCCATCTGTTCTAGCTTCTGGTTCCTTATTGTTATGGGCTCAGGACCTCCCACATTGAGCTTCATGACCTCTGTCTTCTTTAGACTGATGTTCAGACCTACCTGCTGGCTATGCTTATTCAGTCTATCTATTTTTTCTTGGATGTGTTGATGTGAATTTCCGAGTAGTGCAATGTCATCTGCATATTCCAGATCTTCCAGTGTAGAAAATGTCCATCTAATTCCTCTTGGAATGCCTTCAGTTGTCTGGTGCATTACCTAGTCTATGACTGTCAAAAATAAGATTGTTGATAAGGGGCATCCCTGTCGTACTCCTGTCTTCACCTCAAAAGTTAGATTGCTCAACCCAACACTGCATGTAAAGTTAGCATAGAAGTTTTTTTATGATGGAAACAATGCAGCTGGGAATTACATAAGCCCTCAGTATTTTCCATAGGCTGACCCCGTGAATGCTGTCAAAAGCCTTTTCAAAATCAACAAAGTTAATGTATAGCTGTCTCTATCATTCCAAACACTGCTCTATAATCTTCCTGAGGGTAAATATTTGATCTGCACATCTTGTGTTCTTTCCTGCTTGTTCTTTCCTCAGTTTATTGTCTACTGCGTTTAAAATTCTCTGGATAATTATCCTGCCTAGTATTTTACTGGGAACTGAGAGGAGAGCAATTCCTCTCCAGTTGATTCAGTCTGCAAGGTCGCCCTTCTTGGGCAATTTGACAATTATTCTTTTTCACCACTTTGTTGGTGTTGTCTCTGTTTTCCAGACATGTGCAAATAGTGGTTCTAAAAGTTCTGCTGCTAGTTCAGGATCTGCCTTGAATAACTCGGCATTTAAATTGTCGTGACCAGGAGCTTTTCCATTCTTTAACCCTTTGATAGCTGTGATGATTTCTCTCTTCGTGGAATGTCTGTATTAACGTCTAGATCATTTTCAGCCATAGGAACATTCAGCTGCATCTCTGATGGTCCTCATTCAATGTTTCTCTGGAGTGCTCTGCCTATCTTGTTTCCTGCCCCTGTGCTGTGGTGATGAGATTTCTTTGCTTGTCTCTTACTAACATAATATTGTTTACACCCCATTTTCCGCAGATAGTATTAATTATTTTATATACCGTGCTCTGTTCATTTCTCAGTGCTGCCTCTTCTGCCTGTCTTG
The DNA here is from genome assembly GCA_024509875.1 of Oreohelix idahoensis. Classification (NCBI taxonomy): domain Eukaryota; kingdom Metazoa; phylum Mollusca; class Gastropoda; order Stylommatophora; family Oreohelicidae; genus Oreohelix; species Oreohelix idahoensis. The sequence continues at coordinate 58,207 of JAMPIV010013748.1, read as the reverse complement.
CAAGATCGTCCAGAAATTTCCTTTTGTTGGCTCGGGTTTACTTCCTTTTTCCAGCTGACTGTACTGTTTGTTATATATTTCCTTTAATCTGGGAGACTTTAAATACCCTAATTATAACCGACAGTTAGGTTGAACAGGGTAGACCAAGATGGTGAACGAGCGGTGGCAATGAATATGACCCCACTCGACTTCCATCACCTTTAAGAAAAAAAAATCGGGCTTGAAAGTATGTTGAGTTACATCCTTGATGATATACATAGGGTCAAGGTCAGGTTTGTGTAGTTTGCGTGTCATATATTCATCACCATCAACCTTCAGCTCCCCAAAGAGCATAGGCCTTCAAAAACGTCTGCCAAGTCTTCCTGTCCCACGCCATCAGCTCAAGGTCTTTCCATGCCTTTTTCATCCCTTTTATGCCTGTCTCCAGCATACATGCCACATGCTATGGTTTACCCATAATCTGTACAAGGTGTTTGCGTTTTCAGATGTGTACACCGTGTACATAATTTCTGTACAGATTTTCTAACCCATTCCCCTTATTACTGTGTCTCAGAGTTCTTTTATAAGGTCCTATTAAACACAGGATTTCCCAGTCTGTTAGTGATAATTAAGCACAGAAATAGACTAAATGATGACACCATCACATTATTTTTACAGTGTAAAATAAACTCAAGACATTTATTGTTTGGGTTTTAAAATAAGTGAAGACCTGCTTTAAAAGGCAAAGTCCCCGTGCCTCATTTATAATGCAGCCCACTGTAATTGAAAATATTTTTACACAAATTAACTCTTTTGATATGTTTTTTTTTCAATCTTTGTACAGGTTTTGCGGGTCTTTGTACAGGGTTTTGGATTTTTTGTACAGGTTTTTCATCTCCGAGGTGTGGCATGTATGCTCCAGTTCTCTTCTCCATGTGTTCTTTGGTCTCCCTCTAACTCTCTTACCCTGGGACTTCCAGAGCAAGGGCTTCCTTGTACTGCTACCAGCAGGTTTCCTCAATGTGTGTCCTATCCATTACCAGCATCTTCTCATTTCTTGTTCCACTTCACTTGTGCCGTTTTTGTCATCAGTTCCACATTAATGATCTTATACCACCTAAATCTTTATATACTAATGTTTTTATGGCTTAAAATTACTACAGGATGGGATTGCCAGGCCTGTGCCCAACTGTCCTTAGTTGCTTTTATACAAAGTGTGTGGTAGGTTACAGTGTTATCCCATATTGAGCTTTTTAAAATGTTGGAACATCTAAAAGACCCATGAAGGCATTAAGAGTTGTGTTTCTGCTTTGCCCAAGTGTGTTTGTTCATTGTCATTAAAGTTAGTTATGTCAAATAGAGTTTTCACATATTTACGTTGTGGAAAAGCTTATAAAGCTATATCAAGTTTTTTACAGCATTCATGTTTGCTGCATAATATTCATTGGGAGTTGTTATTTCACCACTTTTCACCCATGCAGAAAAAACTTCACAAGATATCTGATATCCTTTCCAACACTGGGAGCATGTTCAGAGAATCACAACCAATGTTTCCTCTCAGCCGTGCGCCAGTTGTGCATGCACACAGGTTATGAAATCAGCACAAATAAGATATTGAACTGTGTACACAAAATTAAATTCAAACAAAAATGATAATAATAAAACAAACACAGACATCCATTCAAAAATATATACACTCAATTTAGTGAGTAAAAAGTTTTGTCACAACAGAAAGAAATTCCACAGCTTGAAATTTGAATGCACACGGGCCATTACAAATTAGAGGGAACATTGCTTACTACTCTGGAAAATTAATTTCCCCTTTGCAAGGACAGGTTTTGGAAAAAATTAAGGTTCAGATTCTGCCTATACCTTGACCACAAGAAAGAAGAAAGTAGCCAAGCTGTGTGATTTCACAGACTCCAATGAAATTAAGGATCACTTTATTGAGCAATGCAGCTCAAATACTCTTAAAACCTGCCTGCTCAGAGAGCCACCATATATACTTGACAAGTTAGTTCAGCTTGCAAGAGCACATGAGAAAGCAGACAAAGCTGCAGCAACTATGACTAGAGAATAAGTGCACTTCGTATCAAGGCTTAGTGGTCACTGAAGACAAGCAGCGACCTTGACCAGGGAGCAAGTAAACTCCAAAGCCAGTTTATCAAGAGAAGCTAACCTGCTATAGGTGTGGGAATCCTGAACATTAATCCAAAGATTTATGCTATTCAGCTTACGGCAAGACTTTTAAGAAATGTGAACAGATGCTTTTTGCAAATGTTTGTAGAATAAAACAAGCCAATATCAAGGATGAAAATCAAGGAAAAGCTATTAAATTAGTAGATCAAGTTAATTGTGATAAAGAAGTATCTGACATTATCTTTACTGTCAATCATGTGATTGTTTGACCTTAAATGTAGGCATTTTGAACAAACAGCTTGTAAGTGAAAATGGAGCTTGTGTCAATGTATTACATAACAGATAGTGAAATTGTCTGAACAAAAAGAAGATAAAATAAACTTCTTGACATCTAAGAAGCTTTTTGCCATTAGGTCTAAGAAATCTATTGATTATTTTTCTGCAGAGGTAGTATGTAGCACTGACTCAGGTCAAGAAACCATCAGTATTTTATGTTGTCAAGAAAGAGGACTCAGCATAGCTAAACAGACCTTTATTATTGTGTATTCTTAAGATATTTTGTGCCATTTTGTTAATGGGGCTCATTACAGGAGAAAACAATATTAACATTGTTACTGACAGGTGCCAGCAGGGCAGGAAATGAGAAGAAGACACGATGGATAATACACTTACTTAGTCGTTCCCTTTCTACCGTGAGGTGTAGAGGTTTGGAGAGAAGCGCCACCTATCCTATGATAGGATATCACAAGGTAAACCTGTCCTTTTTCTGGGATTCCTATGATAATAGATGTAGAGGGAGACCCAAAAAAAAGTCCATAGAAATGAAAGTGATAAAGAAGACAATCTTGAGTGGATGGCACAGGACAGGAGAAATAGGCATAACATTTTTGAAGGCCTATGACCTTGGGGAGCTAAAAGGTCAAAATTATAATAATGATGACTGTTCTAGATCTCATTCAGTAAAACCTCTATTGCAGCAAAACTTCAGACAGGTATTAAAAAAGTTGATGCTGGGCCACAGTGTGCTCTGTGTGAGTACATTGTGACGTACCTGGATACTGTACTGAGTGAAAATGCAACTGAGGTAACTTAAAATTTAATTACTCAACTTTGTCAGACGTATGTAATTTTGTAGATCTGATTTTTTTTCCCCCTTATTTTATGAAACTTTTTTTTTTTTTAAAGTTTTTTCAATGCTTGACATGAAGATTCATGACAAACATTTTACATTAAAAAAAAAAAAAAAAGGAACGTCACCAGACCTGAAGGTTTTTTAATATTTGGACATGCGCCCTAATATAACCGACTAGGTTGAACAGGATGTGCCTCGCTAAAACGAGGCAAAATTTTATTTTTAGAAAAATTTTTAAATAAACATAACAAAGAATCCACTGATTCATTTAATTTGATGTGTAGCTGCTTTCACACATTTTTCCTCTGCTTCCAGATTACTCATGAACTATAAAAGCAATATGTTAATTGAAATACAGCAGTAAATTGTATTCTCCATTAAAAGTGAAAAAACAAAATGGTATACTGTTGTTGATGTTGATCAGAATCAATGTCACTGCACTCTGGGCAAACCCATAGGTGCTCAGTCTCCCTCAACAAATGTTGAAGGGTATGAATGCTAATTGTTCCTGTTGTGCGTTGGTTGTATACATGCCAGATGCATCCTCTCTTATGTCCATCCCTGCTAATCTTACATTTGATGCCAAATTCCAGCAATCCCTTAGCCTTGATGATTCATCGAGTGCAGTGTAATGGTATATACAAGTCTATATCCTTTTATCTGAACACCCAAAAACCTAAATATTCTGAAAATCAAAAGTACCATTGGGCTAAACAATTCAGTTTCACAATTTTCATTGGGCTACTTTTTGACTTTGGGCTATCACAAAAATTCGAAACAAAGGTCCCCCGATTTCAGACTTATCAGATGCAATTTTCAAACACATTTGGGCAACTTTGGGTTATTATGGAAAACATTTTGGGTGACTTTGGGCTATTTTTGGTGACATCTGAAAACCTTAAAAATCTGGTTTCCGAAACAAAGTTGTCCCCGAGGATTTCAGATAAAAGGATGCAGACGTGCAGACTTGTATAAATATCAGATGCAGACGTGTATAAATATCAGATGCAGACTTGTATAAATATCAGATGCAGACTTGTATAAATATCAGATGCAGACTTGTATAAATATCAGATGCAGACTTGTATAAATATCAGATGCAGACATGTATAAATATCAGATGCAGACTTGTATAAATATCAGATGCAGACTTGTATAAATATCAGATGCAGACATGTATAAATATCAGATGCAGACTTGTATAAATATCAGATGCAGACTTGTATAAATATCAGATGCATCCACAGTCAGATACAACAGAAGCAAAATATTCCCTACCAAGAAGAGATCAAGTGATAATCTTCAGACTGAAAACCAACCAACACAGACTCAAATCTCTCAGTTCAACAAGTTAAATATCAGGCAGACATATATGTTGTAATGTTGGGAAGACAGAAAAATGGTACAACATGTCCTCCAACAACAAAACAACTTGGTGGAGAACTGCGGAGGTTGAGATGCAAAGAATGACCCAGAGCTGGGGCACTGCACAAAAAATGGCCGCTGACCGAGCAGAGTGGAAGCAGTTTGTTGCTGCCCTACAAGACGCCAGCAGGCATGATGGCCACTGACTGCTTTGAGGGTTAGCGGCTGAGGATCAAAGAAGAAGAAAGATTACCTCCAAGGCTTTTGGTTCCACATGAGGAGCATATTAACAGCAGGGCTTTCATCAACCTATTTGAGGGTGAAACTGTATTGTGATGAGAGAAGCCTGAGACAGACTGCCCGCTTTATGAGAGAAACAGAACTGGATACATGAGAGTGAACAAAAAAGAAGACAATAAAAGAACAGAATAAAGCAATCAAAATGTCATAGACAGAGCTAAAAAGAGGACCCAAAAAAGAACTCAGTGGCATATAGTTTAGTAGCACTATGTTCCTTTGTATGAAAAGGAGTGATGATATTGAGAGAGAAGACTTTTTTAAAATCATGAAGAGCTAAGTGAATTTATCATCATCATTACCTATCAGCTCCTTAAGGAACATAGACCTTCAACAAAGTCATGCCAAGAAAATGTGGACTCAAAATCACAATAACAACTGTATTATTATGTCCTGATTCTAGCAAGAAATTGAGGCAGCCTTAAAGCAAGTGTGTAACCTCATACCATCGTCTCTGAGATCAGAATGCAATGATTTCATCACTCAGTACACTCCACAACTTGTAGTGCTTCTGCTGAATTTACCTCCAGAACAAGTCTGCACTTACCTAGGACTGTGCTCCAGCCAAGTAAAAGGTAAAGGATAAATAAACAGTCTGATTCAGTGCTGCACAGTCAGTCTTCATGTATTTGAATTTTAATGATTTGAGATCTTAGAGGGATATTGGTCAATGTGGTGAAAAGTTGGGCTCAACTGATTTGTCCATGAAATGTTACTTTATGAAAAAATTGATTGTAAGGTCAATCTATATCTCCCATAGTTTTTTTTTTTTTGCTGCTTTTTTGTAATGTTATTTTGTGAGGAAATTGATTGTAAAATGTGTTTCCCATATTTTCCCTTCATTTTTCGCTGCTTCTTAGTTTTTCCTTCCTCACTGGAGCATAGGTTTTTGGTGTCTGTCCAGGTTTTTCTGCTGAATATTTTTTTTTTTGGGTCTTCCCTCTCCATCTCTCTTTTCCATGCATTTTAGGATTTTGTTGATTCCTCTTAGCTCATTAACAGTTACATAATTTGTAACATAATATAAAAACCCGCTTGTTCGAATAATCAGGTTTTCAACAAAACAGATCCTGTACAGACCAAATAGCCACATTAAAAATAATAGATGAACAAAATCTGGAATGGAATTCACCACTATACATTGGATTTTTGGACTATGAAAAGGCATTTGACACTGTAGACAGAATCACTTTGTATATTGATGAGGCATTATGAAGGCTCCCTGAAGATTATTAACTTAATAAAGAAAACATATGAAGACATGACGTGCTGAGTTTTTCATGAAGGCCACTAATTGGCCACTGTCATTATCCCATTTAATATTCATTGGTACAACAACATGATGGGACAAAAGGGATGATCCCATTAAAACAGAATTTCTAGTCACCCTAGGCTATACACATGTGATGTGTATGTGGAGGAGCGGCAGCACATACTGTTTGCTCCGGGTGCAAAACTGTGTTGCTATGGTGCTGGTATATGTTGTAGTATCATAGGCGGTTATATTATATTTTAAATGCTATAGTTCAAGCTTAAAAATCTGTGATTTTTATGTGTGTATAGTTCTGGCAAAGACTTTGATGTTTGTGTCAGAGAGCAACACAGTGACCAGACCTCCTCCATTTGAGTACTGCAGTGCTTGTAAATTTGCTTTATATGATGTTCAAACAGCATTGGGTTTTTCATTCTGGCAGGTGAGACTCTCTTTACATTTTTAGTCATTGTTTGCAGTTATAGAGCCTTTTTTTAAACAAGAAAAAATAAAGAAAATTAAGTCATTAAATGACATAGTTTTAACTCTCTCTGCCCCAAGCAGTATTTAGTTATAACCCAGATACCACAATGGATGCCAATTTTTTTCTACAGGTGACGTTTTTAAAAAACACTGTTAACATATATATGTATCAAAGATTGTATTGTAACATATGTAATATGATTCTAAATTGACTGAAGAATATTCAGTGGTGTTGCCAAATCTTACATGCAAAAAATAAGTTTCTTTAAATAAAGATATGATATCCTCTTTTGGGCTCATGTGTAATGTGTTGTTTGTCAGATGTGCTTGATTAAATTAAACTGTGTAACAAGAGGAACAGAAGAACAAGAATTCTGTGTTTAAATGTAATGAAACTTGATTACAAAAACGCTGTGGGTGAAGTAGGTAGAACTTTTAAATCTTGTGAATATATAAGATGAACAACAACAAAATCTTGGATGGATTGTCTTTAAGGAAGCAACTCTAAGTAATGAAACAAGGGGAAACATGTTCATGTGGGGAACATTTGATCAGGTTGGAACAAGAATATGTTTGTGCAAGAGGGGAAGAAGGAAGACAAAAGGAGAAAAACAGGATAATTAGGTTGGACAGCAGATGAAAATGAACAGGACTAAATAATGACCAATGCTACAGGAGAATTCAGGAGATGCAAGAATGGAGATAACAGGTAGTTAATGAACATAAATGTGAAGATGCACAAAGGGATGAAGGATGCTAATAATAGTTTATTTAACTCTAATGTGGTTACATGTAATAATTTAATGTATTATTGTGCTGACAGAATATAATAATTACATATCTATGTGAGATTTTGGGATAGTTTAATGTAATTGTATATTACAATGTAAAGTGCTACTGTGATTGTTGAAAACAGGAACACTGTAATCTGTATGTAGAAGTAGTTTGTTATGATTTACTGTGATATTATAAACAGCTAATAAATTAATATATTCAATATGAAACATAACATACATGATACATTAGTGCCTTTTGAATATTTAACAGTTTCTCTAATTTGAAATAGTACTATTGATAATGTTCAGGGTACCAGATAACTTTAAAGGCACTAAGCTTTTATTTTCATGTTGACTTCTTGAATGCAGCAGTGTGAAGTCTTACAGAGATGACATGGAACATAAAAGACAGCCCATACTGGCGAATCATTTATGTATTTCTGTCTTTTGAATGTTTAACAATTCCTCTAATCTGCAATAGTTCAATTAATAATTTTCAGTACGCATTTTCAAAGAACTGTACCACTAATTTTCATGTTGATTAGTAGAATGTAGTAGCATGAAGTCTCATAACTTTATTTCCTATAGTGATACTGAGATGGAAAAATCTCAACTTCTGCAAATAATTCTTTCTTTTATTAGAATAAGTCAAGGATCATCTTGTATGAGCTGTGCACCTATCTAAAAAGTGGCCAGGCTGAATGTAAGCAGCTTGTGGATGCCAACTTTCATTATGTGATCAGTAAAGTTGTGGCATTCCGGTTCCCTATAGAATTTTGTCAGAAGATTGACTTCTGTGAACCCCCAGGTAAGGAAGCTAATAAAGAGAGTGAATGTGAGAATGAGTGATAAGGGAGAGTATGAGATTCAGATTTGTGGGTAAGTATAGGATGATGTCATAGAGCAGGGTTTCTCAACCGGGGTTCCACGGAACCTTAGGGTTCCGCGAGAGGTCGCTAAGGATTCCGCAAAAGATCATGATTGAATAAAAAAATTTACGTTTTTTAAGTTTGCGTGCCGGATGAAATTAGCGCTCACAGTCATGGGCAGTGACCGAGCAACCTTGTATGGCAGTGCGTAACAGAACTGTGTTCTCTCTTGCACATACCATATTTCATTAGCACCTTGTAGAGTAGAAATTTGTTATAAGACTTTTAGACCTACTTGGATAAGGTAAAAAAAAAAACATCAAGAGGAAATTCAAATTCTTCTACTTACACTTCTGACTTGCATTACAGTTGATATCCTTGGTGGGAAGGGGGAACCACACAAAAAGAGAAAGCTAATAAGTTGGCCAAAATAAACAGATTCACAGAAAAAAACATTCTCTACTCAAAAGAACAATGTTTATTTGATTATTAAAATTTACAACTTACTTATCACGCTAAGGTACCAGGAGCTGTAGATACAATAGTTTTTATGCAGGGGTTCCCTGAGACCTGAAAATTATTTCCAAAGTTCCTCAAGGATTAAAAGGTTGAGAAATGCTCTAATAGAAGTAACAAAACAAAAAGAAGAAAACTAGTTTACTTACCGGTTTATTGAAAAGAATCAGTAGCGTGGATTTTTAACACATACTCCTATGAATTTTATATTCCGTTAGAATTGCACTATTTAGCAACAAAGATTTTATTATAGTTTTATTATATAATTATATTATATAATTTTATTATTATAATTATATATATATATAATTTTATTGTTATATAATAATAATATTATATAATTTATTATATAATTTTGTTATCATGTTATTATAATTAATAAATATTAATAAAATATAAAATTTTATTATATTATATAATTTTTAGGTTTGGAAGAGAGAGCGCCAGACTATCCTATCGGCTGTCTTCCTCCTGGCCTGGTTCTATTCTAGTCCTCGGTCCTTCAAAGATTGTCTAATGTTGTCCTCCCAGTGGACTCTGGGTATTCCTGGGGGTCTGGATCCCTGGCTCCCTGTTTCCCATGCCTGTCGTGGCAGCCGATCCTCTCCCACCCTGCAGACATGGCCAAACCATCTTAATCGGGACTGCTCCACTTGGGTCCGCAGGGGGTGGCATTTCAGGCCTTGACGTATAGTCTGGTTGCGGACCATGTCTCCTCTTGTTACTCCAACCACCTTTCTCAGACACCTCATTTCTGAGGTTTGGATCTGGCCTCTGTGGGCTGCAGTCACCGCCCATGACTCGCATCCATATGTCAAGACTGGGACACAGGTGGAGCGGCACACAGCCATCCTCGTTTTCCCACCAACCTCTCTCTCGCTGAGGAATCCTCAATCCATGGCCTGAAAAAGTCTCCCAGCCGCCACCCCTCGAGTAGCCAACTGTCACGTAGCGTTTCCAGGATAAGAATTATTTAGAGGAAATAATAGATCTGAATGTGGAAGATTTGGCTCAAGGAATTCCTGCTGGGTTTTCCACCACTGAAGGGAGACAAAGAGGGTAAATTCTCCTAACTAGACAGGTCTGGAAAAGGTTGTAAGGAGATATTTGGTCTCTCGCTACCGTCGTCCCCTTCTCAGTTATCTATTATTGTTATTCTTTAAATTATATTATATTTTACGAGCCCCCCCTCCCTTATAAAGGAAGATAAACATCAGACAATATTCAACATCTAATAGAAGGAACAAAGCATGGGGTACATTATATACACCCAGTTGGTTTATTGCAACTAAAATGAATAGATGGTGAATGATAGTTTTGTCGATGGAATTAGTGTCTGCTGTATGTACTATGTGTCTCACATCAAGTGTTTTTTCATCATGGATGACTAAAGGTATGGCATTGATATAGGTGAGTTCCCTTTCTATAGGAAGCTTAGCTTTTTTCCGCCCCTGGCTGATAGTGACGCGTGGTTCGTTCTGCGGTCTCTTTATGACGTTGCAACAGGTAGGTCTTGAATGGTTCTGATTTGCCTTCTTTGTGCTCTACTCCGTATTCTGCTCTGAGATTGGACTGTCGTGCAAGGCTCTACCATAGACTACTCAGAGATGGACCTAACCACAATTTAGACACGTGGCTTCATCGCTTTTAATGCGTGAATTCGCCGATATCTAGATGTCTAGCTGTGTCAAGGTTTCCTGGGCAAGTGAAAAATGGCTGGATTTGCCGCACTTTTAGCGGGTCATTTCCGCTTGGACACGTGATCCGTAGCGTGCATCATGTGACCTTAGCCTCATATAGACGCTCCAATCAATAACGTTAAAAGTCACGTGGGGGGGGGGGGGGGGGGTTCCGAAAGGGGCATAAACTGGTTCTATCTACCGAGGGCAGTGGGCAACAATGACGTCGTTTCTAAAAAAAGCATTAAACTCGGGGGGAAAATCACCGAACGCTAGGAGAAATACCCGCAAGTGACAATTCCCGGGACTTTGCGATCATGCATTGAAGATGATAAAAATGGCGTCTCGTAATTAATAAAAAAAATGAAGAGAAGATTGGGCAAGTCATCACACCAACGCCCCCGCCCCCCCCCCCCCCCCCCTCCCTCCCCCCCCACCCCGATGCCTCCCCTTCGGTCCACAACAGCTCTGAGATATCCAAAGTGGCCAACCTGCTCCAGGACCCACTCTCCCAGGCTTAATCTGGACGTCTTCTTTCTTCTCGTGATATCACCATGGATTTTGTTTTAGAGCTACTTATGACCATCCCTCTCTTCTCCAGATCTTCCTTCCAGACTTGCAGGTTGGATTGGAGATGTGCCTCTGATTTAGCAATCAGGGCAACATCATCAGCAAATGCCAGCTCCGCAATACAGACCTGTCTCATCTTCCAGCAACTCACTGAACACTTTCTTGTTCTCTCCTTACATGACTTGATAACATCGTCCATGAGGAGCATGAAAAGACAAGGTGACAGGACATCACCCTGTCTTACACCAGTGGTGGTCCTGAACTCCTCTGACCCATGGCCCGCTGTCCTCACACAATTCCCGCAAGACCTGCAGAAGCTCTGCATAGCATGAGCCAGAGGTGCTGGGAAATTGTTCTTCCCCACCAAACTTACTTACTTAGTCGTTCCCCCCTTCCCCCACCAAACAGTCCCAAATGGCCCCCTCCATGCCCCATTAAACAAAGACGGATTCTCACTCCCACACCTCAAGGGCCCCTCAACTCAGCTGTCCTGAGCATGAAAGACCAGGCCTTGAGCACTTCGGTCCGCTTGGAATCTGCAACATGGACCCTAGTACCCTTGATATATAGAGTGAATGACAACTAAAATTTGGCCGCCATTTTCGGTCGTACCCGTATTGCAGGAAAATGGACCCATCATGAGTTTTCGGACCCAATTTGCATTTTCGTTTAGGTTAGCTAATAATTTGAAATAAAATTAGATGGAAATACAGTAGCACATATTTTGTACTATTATTTGTATTTCAAGTAACAAAACAAAAAGAAGAAAACTAGTTTACTTACTGGTTTTATTGAAAAGAATCAGTAGCGTGGAATTTTTAACACATACTCCTATGAATTTTATAATTCCGTTAGAATTGCACTATTAGCAACAAAGATTTTATTACATAGTTTTATTATATAAATATATTATATAATTTTATTATTATTTATAAATTATATATATATATAATTTTATTATTGTTATATAATAATAATATTATATAATTTTATTATATAATTTTGTTATCATGTTATTATAATTAATAAATATTAATAAAATAATAAAATTTTATTATAAATATATTTTTTAATTATATAGATTTTGATATTTTATATATTATTATTAATACAATTATATAAATTTAATTATATAATTTAAAATTATATAAAATATATATATATAATATATAAATTTACAATTATATGTTATATTTATTATATATAATAAATAATATAAATAAATATATATAATTATATAAATATATATATATATATATATAATATATTAAATATATATATAATATATATATATATATAATATATAATATATATAAATATATATATATATTAAAATTATAATTTGTATTATTATATAAATAATAAAATATAATAATTTATTATATAATGTTATATAATTTTATTATAATTAAAAAATATTAATAAATGAATAAAATAGATTATAAAATTTTAATTACATGATATCAATTTAAATTTTATATTTTAAATTATATAATTATAAAATTATAATTAATTATTTAATTTATATTATATAAATAAAATCTAAAAAAGATATAGATTATTTTAAATATAAAATTAAATAAATAAATAAATATATAATACATATACACCACAAAAACACACCACCACACATAAAAAAAAAATAAATACAACAAAAATAATAAATATACACATATAAAAAAAAATAAAAAAAAAAAAAATAAAAAAAACAAACAAAAAAATAAAAAAAAAAAAAAAAAAAAAAAAATAAATATATACATGTATAAAACCATGTAACGGCATAAACAAAAATATATGTATGTAATATATCGTTATTGTGTATATATTGTGTTATGTATATTGTGTGGTGTATAGATATATATATAATATATAAGATAGAAGAGAGAGAGAGAGAGAGAGAGAGAGAGAGAGAGAGAGGAGAGAGAGAGAGATAGAAGAGGTGTTAAGAATAGACAGACCTAGGGAACTGCATAATATAGTCAAACAATATTTAACACGAAAACAAATGTTGATATATAGTGGCTGGGAATGTGAAGGTCTGATGCTGTTCTTACAATAGCCTACATATGACTTTTAATCGGCGAAAGTCAATTAAATATCTGTTAAAGTCAGTTATATAACTGGAACCACCAGGCCTTTACACCCCTCCATTTTAATATTATTCTTGTTCAGAGCTTCATCTCGACTTTGTCTGTTTTTTGTTTTTTTTTGTTTATTTATTTCACGTTTTCGCATAATTGTAATTATCCCTATTTACAATGAATTGACAAATCTAACGCCACTTTCTCACATCGGCCGTTGTTCCTATTTTTTGGAATTGAAAAGAATATATTCCATAATTATAACCCATCAGAGGTTGAGCTTTGCCCAACATAATTTCTAGTCACCTTAGGCTATACACATGTGATGTGTATGTGGAGGCGCGGCAGCACATACTGTTTGCTCCAGGTGCAAAACTGTGTTGCTATGGTGCTGGTATATGTTGTAATATCATAGGCGGTTATATTATATTTTAAATGCTATAGTTCAAGCTTAAAAATCTGTGATTTTTATGTGTGTATAGTTCCGGCAAAGTCTTTGATGTTTGTGTCAGAGAGCAACGCAGTGACCACACCTCCTCCATTTGAGTACTGCAGTGCTTGTAAATTTGCTTTATATGAAGTTCAAACAGCATTAGGTTTTTCATTCTGGCAGGTGAGACTCTCTTTACATTTTTTAGTCATTGTTTGCAGTTATAGAGCCTTTTTTTTAAACAAGAAAAACGAAAGAAAATTAAGTCATTAAATGACAGTTTTAACTCTCTCTGCTCCAAGCAGTTTTTAGTTATAACCCAGATACCACAATGGATGCCAATTTTTTTTCTACAGGTGACGTTTAAAAAAAAAAAACTTAACATATATATGTATCAGAAATTGTATTGTAACATATGTAATATGATTCTAAATTGGCTGAAAATTATTCAGTGGTGTTGCCAAATCTTACATGCAAAAAATAAGTTTCTTTAAATAAGATATGATATCCTCTTTTGGGCTCATGTATAATGTGTTGTTTGTCAGATGTGCTTGATTAAATTAAACTGTGTAACAAGAGGAACAGAAGAAAAAAGAATTATGTGTTTAAATGTAATAAAACATGATTACAAAAAAGTGTGGGTGAAGTAGGTAGAACTTTTAAATCTCGTGAATATATAAGATGAACAACAACAAAATCTTGGATGTGCCTTTAAGGAAACAAATCTAAGTAATGAAACAAGGGAAAACATGTTCATGTGGGGAACATTTGATCAGGTTGGAACAAGAATATGTTTGTGCAAGAGGGGAAGAAGGAAGACAAAAGGAGGAAAACAGGATAATTAGGTTGGACAGCAGATGAAAATGAACAGGACTAAATAATGACCAATGCTACAGGAGAATTCAGGAGATGCAAGAATGGAGATAACAGGTAGTTAATGAACATAAATGTGAAGATGCACAAAGGGACGAAGGATGCTAATAATATTTTATTTAACTCTAATGTGGTTACATCTAATAATTTAATGTATTATTGTGTTGACAGAATATAATAATTACATATCTATGTGAGATTTTGTGATAGTTTAATGTAATTGTATATTGCAATGTAAAGTGTTACTGTGATTGTTGAAAACAGGAACACTGTAATCTGTATATAGAAGTAGTTTGTTATGATTTACTATGATATTATAAACAGCTAATAAATTAATATATTCAATATGAAACATAACATACTTGATACATTACTGCCTTTTGAATATTTAACAGTTTCTCTAATTTGAAATAGTACAATTGATAATGTTCAGTGTACCAGATAACTTTAAAGGCACTAAGCTTTTATTTTCATGTTGACTTCTTGAATGCAGCAGTGTGAAGTCTTACAGAGATGACATGGAACATAAAGACAGCCCATACTGGCAAATCATTTATGTATTTCTGTCTTTTGAATGTTTAACAGTTCCTCTAATTTGCAATAGTTCAATTAATAATTTTCAGTACACATTTTCAAAGAACTGTACCACTAATTTTCATGTTGATTAGTAGAATGTAGTAGCATGAAGTCTCATAACTTTATTTCCTATAGTGATACTGAGATGGAAAAATCTCAACTTCTGCAAATAATTCTTTCTTTTATTAGAATAAGTCAAGGATCATCTTGTATGAACTGTGCACCTATCTAAAAAGTGGCCAGGCTGTATGTAAGCAGCTTGTGGATGCCAACTTTAATTATGTGATCAGTGAAGTTGTGGCATTCCGGTTCCCTATAGAATTTTGTCAGAAGATTGACTTCTGTGAACCCCCAGGTAAGGAAGCTAGTAAAGAGAGTGAATGTGAGAATGAGTGATAAGGGAGAGTATGAGATTCAGATTTGTGGGTAATTATAGGATGATGTCATAGAGCAGGGTTTCTCAACTGGGGTTCCATGGAACCTTAGGGTTCCACGAGAGGTCGCTAAGGATTCCGCAAGATATCATGATTGAATAAAAATGTACGTTTTTTAAGTTTGTGTGCCGGATGATATTAGCGCTCACAGTCATGGGCAGTGACTGAGCAACCTCGTATGGCAGTGCGTAACAGAACTGTGTTCTCTCTTGCACATACCATATTTCATTAGCACCTTGTAGAGTAGAAATTTGTTATAAGACTTTTAGACCTACTTGGATAAGGTAAAAAAAATCAAGTAGGAAATTCAAATTCTTCTACTTACACTTCTGACTTTCATTACAGTTGATATCCTTGGTGGGAAGGGGGAACCACACAAAAAAGAGTAAGCTAATAAGTTGGCCAAAATAAACAGATTCACAGGGAAAAAAAAAACATTCTCTGCTCAAAAGAGCATTGACAATGTTTATTTGATTATTAAAATTTACAACTTACTGATCACGCTAAGGTACCATGAGCTGTAGATAAAATAATTTTTATGCAGGGGTTCCCCGAGACCTGAAAATTATTTCCATGGTTCCTCAAGGATAAAAAGGTTGAGAAATGCTCTCATATAGTGCGATGGTTTAAAAGAAATGAAGTTGACATTGTGGGATAATAAGTAGTTTTGAGAGTGCCAGACAGATTTTTAAAGATAATCAAATGTGTAAGGTGCCATATATAAGTGTGTGGGAGAGTGCATGAATGTGGGAGTTTTAGAGTGAGCATGAATCTGTGAGTGACTGGGGCAGTCTCAGTAAGAGTCTGTGGAAGAATGTATTTTTTGTTGTTGCTTGTTAGCGGGTTAATTGGATGAAGTGAGCGTGTGTAAAACAAATGAGTATGATAATTGTAAATGAACAAAAACAATGCAGTTCCAAAACGTTTAGGTTCCTAGGAATGATATTAGATTAACAACTTAGCTGGAACAAACACTTAGAAAAACTAGTGAAAAACAGGAGAGAATTAATAAATATACCGGTACTAAAATACATAAAAGTAATTGATGGGGAGGCAGCAACAAGACAGTGATCACCTTTTACAAATCACTTATCAGAGGTAAACTGGACTATGCCAGTATGAATGAACTGTCCCCAGCAATAAAAAGAATTTAGACTGAATCCGAAATCAGGCCCTGTCAATCATAGCAGGAACATCATCACAGAGAATATCTATAGAGGCATTAGATGTAGTGTTGGGCATAAAGCCACTAGAGCTACGAAGAAAGGAGCTGATACTCAATTACTGTGAAAAAGTGGTAAGAGATACAACACACCCAGTGCACAAAACCTTTGACAAAAATAATCAAAACATAGGGCACATACCACTTGACCACAATAAATATCCTGCTGTGTAGAAAACGATAGAAGAAACTTAAACACCATGGGTAGTCAATACCAAAAAAAATTCCACCATGACTCCCACCTCAGAGAGACAATAACAAAAAATCTAAAGATGTTAGCTTAGTGAAAGCTCTAGAGGACATCAGGCAATACAAGGATAACAGCTTAACTATATACTGTATACAGACGAGTCAAAAGATGACAATGAACAACTTGGGGCAGGAATATTGATACCAAAATAGAAAATTAGAAACAGTTACAATGTAACAAGAAGCACAACTATATTTATGGCAAAATTAGTAGCAAGGCTTTAGAAATAGTTACAGAGAACCCACCACAGACAGTAACAATTCTCACTGACTTATTCAGATCAATACAAGCAATCAATAACAGAAATGAGAGTACCAGGCCTGATATAGTAGAGGAGATACTACAGATAAATACATACTTAAATACTACTAGATGCATAGTCACGTTAGCATGGATTCCAGCACATGTTGGTATAGCAGGAAACAAACTCATTGACAGGGAAACCAAGCAGAGAAGAAATAGCAATAAAAAAACTTTGAAACAGGGTTAGTAATATTTTAAATCATGAATCTGGGACTGAAGACGCAGCAAAAGAGATGAATGCTTGACTGCTTGCGTCAGAGTCAGTCACCCAGGGCTGACCAAGACCCTACTCCACCTCCAAGTGGTGGTCCTGGAAACAGGCTGCATCACTGCAGTCTGGCTGAGAGAGTAGGGATAGAAGGCAAAAACCCGGTCCCCAAAAAAAATGCCATGTGGAAGTCGGATGTGTCAGGCTGAAAAGCACAAATATCCCAATGAATGCCCATGCGGAACAGGAATCCAGACCCAGAACACATTCTCCAGAACTGTCCAACCCACGATGAACCGCGACGTGCGACCTGACCAAGGGGTGCTGAGCTCCAGCAGAAGCTATGGGGCTGCCGCGCCGACCTGGTAAAGATTGTGGACTTCTTCCTGGCGACAGGCCTGCAGATTTAGCATGACTACAAACTGAACGCAGAAGAAGAAGAACAGCTTTGCTGTAAACGGCGACAAAACGCAACCAACGTACTTTTCAGGAAGAACGAAGAAGTAGAAGAAATTAAGAATCTGATAGCAAGGATAATATTCAAAGAATGGAGAAAAGCATGGGATCACAAAAGGAAAACATGCATACCAGTCTCTAAATTAACCAAATTAAAAATGCCAAATACAAGACGAACTAAACATACCAGTAAATAAAAACGTTCTGCGGTTCAAATTGGAAACCGGCTACTTTAGAATAGGGGAATCCATCTGTGAAGAATGTTTTAACCTAATACTATTAAACACTTCTTGCTGGAATGCAAGAAATACAACCAACACAGACAAAACATAAAACATGACTGCAAAAAAACTGCAAATTATAACTAAATGTAGAAAGTTTAATGGGCACCCGGGTCCCCCACAAGCACTACAAAAAACCATATATCACAAAAACTTCTTCTTCCTCATTCGTCCTGAAAAGGACGTTGGTTGCGTTGTGTCTGTTTATGCCTGAGCTGTGATATCTGCACCTTTCGGTCGACACATCCGACTTCAGCACGGCAGTTTTTTGGGACTGGGTTTGCCTTCCCTCTGCGATCCCTACTCGCTCAGCCAGACTGCAGTGATGCAGACTGTTTCCAGGACCTCCACATGGAGGTGGAGTAGGGTCTTAGTCAGCTCTGGTTCGCTGACTCTGATGCAAGCAGTCAAGCTATGGGTCGCTGACTGCATTCTCTATTGCTGCATCTTTGGGTCCCATATCACAAAACATAAACCAACAATTTAAAAGATGAACATGATGAAAGGGGAAAAAAAACAATAGTAACAAAGCAACATCATGATAAAGAATTAATACAACACAGTACAAAAAAGTACATAAATAAACCTCCAACCAGCCAGAATAGACACAGCCAAGCTTCTGAACAACACAACAGGCTGAACTATAACTAAAAACACCATGGTGATGATTAATACAGTGGATGGGTTTGAAAAAAAATCGAAAAAAGGTGATTCGTCTTACGAGGACAAAAGACAAAGAAAATAGTCTACGTTACGGCCACAAGGCCTTCGTCAGGAAAGGAAAGAAAGTGAAGGCTAGATAGGACACATAAAAAACTAAATAAAATAAAAACTGGGTACTTCCCTGAAGGCAAGAACCGAAATTCTAGCAAAATCGCTTTCTGTTGATGAGCGCGTGGCTGAACAGAAAGTGACTTTCTGTTCAGCCACGCGGTCATCAACAGACAGCGATTTTGATAGAATTTCGGTTCTTGCCTTCAGGGAAGTACCCAGTTTTTATTTTATTTAGTTTTTTTATGTGTCCTATCTAGCCTTCACTTTCTTTCCTTTCCTGACGAAGGCCTTGTGGCCGTAACGTAGACTATTTTCTTTGTCTTTTGTCCTCGTAAGACGAATCACCTTTTTTCGATTTTTTTTTCAAACCCATCCATTGTATTCCACGTCTTACCGCAGTTCCCCTCAACTTCTCTGATTAATACAGTACAGAACATAGAACATAAACAATCAAGAAACATATCACACTAAATGAAACACATCCTGATATAACCAACAGTTCCGTGTATATGGTAAATGGTTGAAAGAGGCATGCTATGAAGAAAAATAGCAAACACTTTAAAAAAAAAGTGTATGTACTGTAGGGAGCTAAAGGGCAGCAATGAAAATAAGGTAATGCATTTTATAGTATTTGATGCTGAAGGTGGTTTTTGAGTGAATTTATACTTAGGGAAAAGACAAGAGGAGCTTTTGTTGCTTTTGGAAGTAGGCCTAAATGGAAATAAGAAATCAAGTCCAACATAAAAATAATAATCTTCAACTCATATATGAAGTCAGTGATATTTTATGACTCTGAAATGTGATAAAAAGCAAAAGCAACAACCAAGAAGTTATAGACTTTCATTAATGGGTGCTTGCATAGAACAGGTCCAAAATGGTTGGCTTCAACATGAATGGAAAACCTCATTAGAAGCATCGAATCTTCAAGAACTGATATGGATCTACTGTCCTGGTCATGCCGGGGTACATTGCAATGAAAGAGCTGACAGACTAGCTTCAAGAGCACCCATAAAAGGTGCATTGGACATGGATAGGGAAGGAATACTGTGGGTGATTCATGTTTGTCTATTAGAGAATGACACTGCAATTGATGAATCATCAAGGCTAAGATTGCTGGAATTCGGCATCAAACGTAAGACCAGCAGGGATGGACGTATGAGAGGATGCATCCGGCATGTATACAACCAGTGCGCAACAGGAACAATTAGTATTCATACCCTTCGACATTTGCTGAAGGAGACTGAGCATCTATGGGTTTTGACTGGAGTGCAATGATGTCAATTCTGATTAAGAATAACAATAGAACAGGAGGATTGAAGTGGTATGACAAAGTCACCAACATAAAATTGATGACAAGAACCAGACAAGTACCCATGAAACTAGAGATGAGAAGATGATGATGGCAATGGATTGGACACACATTGAGGAAACTTGTTGATAGTGTTATCAGGCAATCATTGTTCTGGAAAGCCTAGGGTTACAGAAGTAGAGGCAGATCATAGAATATATGGAGAAGAGAACTGAAGACAGAAATTAAAATGATTGGGCAGACATGAAAAGATCTTGAGCTAATCGCACGTGACAGAAGGACTTGGCATGTATTTGTTAAAGGCCTGTGCTCTTTGGGAGCTGAAGAGTATTGATTGACTATACTTAGTAACAACAGATTAAAATGTTATCCATGAGAAATAACAAGCAAAAGTTCTTTTGGCAATCAGCTCTTTCAAACAAATTATCAAGAATAAATTAGGTTCACAAATCAGGGCAAGAGTGTGCAGCAACTCTTCTGCTCTACATGTTATTCCTTCCCCAAGGCTACATAATAGTACCATTTTTACCCTGTTTAATTGATAGTCAAACACTTCACTGTTACATCATTTCAAAAGTTTCAATAAACATCAGAGGTGAGTGTAGTTACATCATCATTTTAGAGATGTGAACATGGAAGAATGTACGTGAAAGAAAGTGTTTGTTATACTTATTTCATTCCAAATTCACTAAATATGACTGGAGTACTAAAAGAAAATGTCTGTTACACTTACTTTAGTCCAAATTTACAAAATATGACTGGGGTACTAAAAGAAAGTGTCTGTTTTACTTACTTCAGTCCAAATTCCACAAAATAAAAGAAAGTGACTTCAGAGTACTAAAAGAAAAACACGTGTCCCTGTTATACTTACTTCAGTCCAAATTCACAAAATATGACTGGAGTACTACTAGAAAGAACGTGTCTGTCATTTACTTACTTCAGTCCAAATTCACAAAATATGACTGGAGTACTAAAAGAACGTGTCTGTTTTTACTTACTTCAGTCCAAATACAAAATATGACGAGACTAAAAGAACGTGTCTGTTTTACTTACCCACAAAATATGGTGAACTAAAAGAAAGGCTGCAATATGTGTCCCCAGGTAAACAAATTAAAATTCCTTTTTCTTATGTTCCAAATAAACAGGGGTTTTAGTAGAATGTGATGTATAGTTCCATTTGACTTGTTCACGAAATTTTGTCTTTGATCCACCAATTAATTAATGCTGAGCATTAACTCTTGGTGATTTCACAATGTTTTTTAGTTACCACACTAGAAAGTGAAACCAGCTGTTCATTCTGCAAGAAGCTTGCTAAGAGGGTTGGCTCTTATGTTCAACAACAGAAAACAGTGGAAGAGATTACATCATTAGTAACATCCACTTGCAGCATGGTTTATCCAGAACCAGTGAGATCTCAGGTTTGAAGTTTGATACTACGTTTTGAGATTGTAGAATGATTCAAATATATATTTTAATTCTTGGCCTTTATTTGTCAAGATTGGTTTCACTTTCTAGTGTGGTAACTAAAAAACATTGTGAAATCACCAAGAGTTAATGCTCAGCATTAATTAATTGGTGGATCAAAGACAAAATTTCGTGAACAAGTCAAATGGAACTATACATCACATTCTACTAAAACCCCTGTTTATTTGGAACATAAGAAAAAGGAATTTTAATTTGTTTACCTGGGGACACATATTGCAGCCTTTCTTTTAGTACTTCAGCCATATTTTGTGAATTTGGACTGAAGTAAGTAAAACAGACACGTTCTTTTAGTACTCGTCATATTTTGTGAATTTGGACTGAAGTAAGTAAAACAGACACGTTCTTTTAGTACTCCAGTCATATTTTGTGAATTTGGACTGAAGTAAGTATGACAGACACGTTCTTTTAGTACTCCAGTCATATTTTGTGAATTTGGACTGAAGTAAGTAAAACGGACACTTTCTTTTAGTACTCGAGGCCATATTTTGTGAATTTGGACTGAAGTAAGTAAAACAGACACTTTCTTTTAGTACTCCAGTCATATTTTGTAAATTTGGACTAAAGTAAGTGTAACAGACATTTTCTTTTAGTACTCCAGTCATATTTAGTGAATTTGGAATGAAATAAGTATAACAAACACTTTCTTTCACGTACATTCTTCCATGTTCACATCTCTAAAATGATGATGTAACTACACTCACCTCTGATGTTTATTGAAACTTTTGAAATGATGTAACAGTGAAGTGTTTGACTATCAATTAAACAGGGTAAAAATGGTACTATTATGTAGCCTTGGGGAAGGAATAACATGTAGAGCAGAAGAGTTGCTGCACACTCTTGCCCTGATTTGTGAACCTAATTTATTCTTGATAATTTGTTTGAAAGAGCTGATTGCCAAAAGAACTTTTGCTTGTTATTTCTCATGGATAACATTTTAATCTGTTGTTACTAAGTATAGTCAATCAATACTCTTCAGCTCCCAAAGAGCACAGGCCTTTAACAAATACATGCCAAGTCCTTCTGTCACGTGCGATTAGCTCAAGATCTTTTCATGTCTGCCCAATCATTTTAATTTCTGTCTTCAGTTCTCTTCTCCATATATTCTATGATCTGCCTCTACTTCTGTAACCCTAGGCTTTCCAGAACAATGATTGCCTGATAACACTATCAACAAGTTTCCTCAATGTGTGTCCAATATCCATTGCCATCATCATCTTCTCATCTCTTGTTTCATGGGTACTTGTCTGGTTTTTGTCATCAATTTTATGTTGGTGACTTTGTCATACCACTTCAATCCTCCTGTTCTATTGTTATTGTTAATCAGAATTGACATCATTGCACTCCGGGCAAACCCATAGGTGCTCAGCCTCCCACAGCATATGTCGAAGGGTACGAATACTAATTGTTCCTGTTGCGCACTGGTTGTATACACGGCGGATGCATCCTCTCATACGTCCATCCCTGCTGGTCTTACGTTTGATGCCGAATTTTAGCAATCTTAGCCTTGATGATTCATCGATTGCAGTGTCATTCTCTAATAGACGAACATGAATTGCCCTCAGTATTTCTTCCTTATCATTGCCAATGCACCTTTTATAGGTGCTCTTGAAGCTAGTCTGTCAGCTCTTTCATTGCCACGTACCCCGGCATGACCAGGACAGTAGATTCATATCAGTTCTTGAAGATTCGATACTTCTATGGAGGTTTTCCATTCATGTCGAAGCCAACCATTTTGGACCTGTTCTATGCAAGCACCCATTAATGAAAGTCTATAACTTTTTGGTTGTTGCTTTTGCTTTTCATCATGTTTCAGAGCCATAAAATATCCCTGACTTCATATTTGAGTTGAAGATGATTATTTTTATGTTGGACTTGATTTCTTGTTATTTCCATTTAGGCCTACTTCCAAAAGCAACAAAAGCTCCTCTTGCCTTTTCCCTAAGTATAAATTCACTCAAAAACTACCTTCAGCATAACATACTAGAACATGCATTACCTTATTTTCATCATTGCCCTATAGCTCCCTACAGTACATACACTTTTTTTTTAGGTGTTTGCTATTTTTTTTCGTAGCATGCCTCTTTCAACCATTTACCACATACATGGAACTGTTGGTTATATCAGGACGTTTTTCATTTAGTGTGATGTGTTTCTTGATTGTTTATGTTCTATGTTCTGTACTGTATTAATCCTCACGGTGGTGTTTTTAGTTATAGTTCAGTCTGTTGTGTACTGTATTAATCAGGACGTTTTTCATTTGTTGTGTGTTGTTCAGTTTCTTGGCTTGTTCTATGTTCTATGTTCATGTTTGTATTTATTTCTTTATGTATTTAATCCTCACGGTGGTTGGAGGTTTATTTATAGTTTTTTCTCTGTTGTGTTGTTCAGAAGCTTGGCTGTGTCTATACTGGCATGCATTTAATACTGGTTGGAGGTTTATTTATGTACTTTTTCTACTGTGTTGTATTAATTCTTTATCATGACGTTGCTTTGTTACTATTGTTTTATTTTCTTTTTCATCCTGTCATCTTTTAAATAGCTGGTTTTGTTTTTGTGATATATGGTTTTTGTAGTGCTTGTGGGGACTGAGTGCCCATTAAACTTTCTACATTTAGTTATATTTTGCAGTCATGTTTTATGTTTTGTATGTGTTGGTCGTATTTCTTGCATTCCAGCAAGAAGTGTTTAATAGTATTAGGTTCATAACATTCTTCACAGATGGATTCCTCTACTCTAAAGTAGCCGGTTCCCAATTTGAACCGCAGAACGTTTTTATTTACTGATATGTTTAGTTCGTCTTGTATTTGGCATTTTTTTATTTGGTTAAGTTAGAAACTGGTATGCATGTCTTCCTTTTGTGCTCTGGTCCCATGCTTTTCTCCATTCTTTGAATATTATCCTTGCTATCAGATTCTTGAGTTCTTCTTCTTCTTCTTCCTCGTTCTTCCTAAAAAGTACGTTGGTTGCGTTTTGTAGCCGTTTACAGCGAAGCTGCGATATTTGCACTTTTTGGCCTGACACATCCGACTTCCACACGGCATTTTTTTGGGACGGGGTTTGCCTTCTCTCTTCTATCCCTACTCTCTCAGCCAGACTGCAGTGATGCAGCCTGTTTCCAGGACCACCACTTGGAGGTGGAGTAGGGTCTTGGTCAGCTCTGGGTCGCTGACCCTGACGCAAGCAGTCAAGCATTCATCTCTTTTGCTGCGTCTTCAGTCCCAGATTCATGATTTATAATATTACTAACCCTGTTTCAAAGTTTTTTTATTGCTATTTCTTCTCCCCTTGGTTTTCCTGTCAGCGAGTTTGTTTCCTGCTATACCAACATGTGCTGGAATCCATGCTAACGTGACTATGCATCTAGTAGTATTTAAGTATGTATTTATCTGTAGTATCTCCTCTACTATATCAGGCCTGGTGCTCTCATTTCTGTTATTGATTGTTTGTATTGATCTGAATGAGTCAGTGAGAATCGTTACTGTCTGTGGTGGGTTCTCTGTAACTATTTCTAAAGCCTTGCTACTAATTTTGCCATAAAGATAGTTGTGCTTCTTGTTACATTGTAACTGTTTCTAATTTTCTATTTTGGTATCAATATTCCTGCCCCAAGTTGTTCATTGTCATCTTTTGACTCATCTGTATACAGTATATAGTTAAGCTGTTATCCTCGTATTGCCTGATGTGCTCTAGAGCTTTCACTAAGCTAACGTCTTTAGATTTTTATTTATTGTCTCTCTGAGGTGGGAGTCAGTTTTTGGTACTTCCCATGGTGGAATTTTTCTATCGTTTTCCACACAGCAGGATATTTATTGTGGTCAAGTGGTATGTGCCCAATGTTTTGATTATTTTTGTCAAAGGTTTTGTGCGCTGGGTGTGTTGTTTCTCTTACCACTTTTGCCCAGTAATTGAGTATCAGCTCCTTTCTTCGTAGCTCTAGTGGCTTTATGCCCAGCACTACATCTAATGCCTCTATAGACATTCTCTGTGATGATGGTCCTGCTATGATTGACAGGGCCTGATTTCGGATTCAGTCTAAATTCTTTTTATTGCTGGGGACAGTTCATTAATAGGAAATACTGGCATAGTCCAGTTTACCTCACTTACAAGTTGTTGATCTAATATCATTCCTAGGAACCTAAACGTTTTGGAACTGCATTGTTTTTGTTCATTTACAATTATTATACTCATTTGTTTTACACACGCTCACTTCATCCAATTAACCCACTAACAAGCAACAACAAAAAATACATTCTTCCACAGACTCTTACTGAGACTGCCCCAGTCACTCACAGATTCATGCTCACTCTAAAACTCCCACATTCATGCACTCTCCCACACACTTATATATGGCACCTCACACATTTTATTATCTTTAAAAATCTGTCTGGCACTCTCAAAACTACTTATTATCCCACAATGTCAACTTCATTTCTTTTAAACCATCGCACTATATGAGAGCATTTCTCAACCTTTTTATCCTTGAGGAACTTTGGAAATAATTTTCAGGTCTCAGGGAACCCCTGCATAAAAATTATTTTATCTACAGCTCCTGGTACCTTAGCGTGATCAGTAAGTTGTAAATTTTAATAATCAAATAAACAATGTCAATGCTCTTTTGAGCAGAGAATGTTTTTCCCTGTGAATCTGTTTATTTTGGCCAACTTATTAGCTTACTCTTTTTTGTGTGGTTCCCCCTTCCCACCAAGGATATCAACTGTAATGAAAGTCAGAAGTGTAAGTAGAAGAATTTGAATTTCCTACTTGATTTTTTTTTTTACCTTATCCAAGTAGGTCTAAAAGTCTTATAACAAATTTCTACTCTACAAGGTGCTAATGAAATATGGTATGTGCAAGAGAGAACACAGTTCTTTTACGCACTGCCATACGAGGTTGCTCGGTCACTGTCCATGACTGTGGGCGCTAATATTATCCGGGCACGCAAACTTAAAAAACGTACATTTTTATTCAATCATGATATCTTGCGGAATCCTTAGCGACCTCTCGTGGAACCCTAAGGTTCCATGGAACCCCAGTTGAGAAACCCTGCTCTATGACATCATCCTATAATTACCCACAAATCTGAATCTCATACTCTCCCTTATCACTCATTCTCACATTCACTCTCTTTACTAGCTTCCTTACCTGGGGGTTCACAGAAGTCAATCTTCTGACAAAATTCTATAGGGAACCGGAATGCCACAACTTCACCGATCACATAATTAAAGTTGGCATCCACAAGCTGCTTACATACAGCCTGGCCACTTCTTAGATAGGTGCACAGTTCATACAAGATGATCCTTGACTTATTCTAATAAAAGAAAGAATTATTTGCAGAAGTTGAGATTTTTCCATCTCAGTATGGTAGTGTTCCTGTTTTCAACAATCACAGTAACACTTTACATTGCAATATACAATTACATTAAACTATCACAAAATCTCCCATAGATATGTAATTATTATATTCTGTCAACACAATAATACATTAAATTATTAGATGTAACCACATTAGAGTTAAATAAAATATTATTAGCATCCTTCGTCCCTTTGTGCATCTTCACATTTATGTTCATTAACTACCTGTTATCTCCATTCTTGCATCTCCTGAATTCTCCTGTAGCATTGGTCATTATTTAGTCCTGTTCATTTTCATCTGCTGTCCAACCTAATTATCCTGTTTTCCTCTTTTTGTCTTCCTTCTTCCCCTCTTGCACAAACATATTCTTGTTCCAACCTGATCAAATGTTCCCCACATGAACATGTTTTCCCTTGTTTCATTACTTAGATTTGTTTCCTTAAAGGCACATCCAAGATTTTGTTGTTGTTCATCTTATATATTCACGAGATTTAAAAGTTCTACCTACTTCACCCACACTTTTTTGTAATCATGTTTTATTACATTTAAACACATAATTCTTTTTTCTTCTGTTCCTCTTGTTACACAGTTTAATTTAATCAAGCACATCTGACAAACAACACATTATACATGAGCCCAAAAGAGGATATCATATCTTATTTAAAGAAACTTATTTTTTGCATGTAAGATTTGGCAACACCACTGAATAATTTTCAGCCAATTTAGAATCATATTACATATGTTACAATACAATTTCTGATACATATATATGTTAAGTTTTTTTTTTTAAACGTCACCTGTAGAAAAAAAATTGGCATCCATTGTGGTATCTGGGTTATAACTAAAAACTGCTTGGAGCAGAGAGAGTTAAAACTGTCATTTAATGACTTAATTTTCTTTCGTTTTTCTTGTTTAAAAAAAAGGCTCTATAACTGCAAACAATGACTAAAAATGTAAAGAGAGTCTCACCTGCCAGAATGAAAAACCTAATGCTGTTTGAACTTCATATAAAGCAAATTTACAAGCACTGCAGTACTCAAATGGAGGAGGTGTGGTCACTGCGTTGCTCTCTGACACAAACATCAAAGACTTTGCCGGAACTATACACACATAAAAATCACAGATTTTTAAGCTTGAACTATAGCATTTAAAATATAATATAACCGCCTATGATATTACAACATATAATAGCACCATAGCAACACAGTTTTGCACCGGGAGCAAACAGTATGTGCTGCCGCTCCTCCACATACACATCACATGTGTATAGCCTTGGGTGACTAGAAATTATGTTGGGCAAAGCAGCAGGGCATGATGGTATAACACCAGAAATGGTTAAGTACATGGGAGCATCAGGCGACCTATTACTCTTAAGGGTCCTACAGGCAGCATGGTGCAACAAGACCATATCAAAAGATTGTGAGATTGCCATCATAACACCAATTTTCAAAAAGGGTGACAATCGACAATGTGGAAACCATAGAGGCATGTCCCTTCTCTGTGTCCCTTAAGAACAGCATCAGACCTTCAACATTCCCAGACACTAATATTAACATTTGTTGTCGTGATAAATATGTGTTTTGAACTATTATTATGCAGTTCCCTAGGTCTGTTATTCTTAACACCTCTTCTATCTCTCTCTCTTCTCTCTCCTGCTCTCTCCTCTCTCTCTCTCTCTCTCTCTCTCTCTCTCTCCTCTCTCTCTCTATATCTCTCTCGCATATATATATATATATACACACACATTATATACATAACACACATATATACACATACATATTATACATACATATATACATTGTAATATATACATGTATATACATGTATATATGTTATCTGTATATGTATGTGTGTGGGGTGTATGTGTATGTGTATGTATGTGTATATGTATGTATGTGTATATGTATATATGTATGTGTGTATATGTATGTGTGTATATGTATGTGTGTATATGTATGTGTGTTGTGTTAACGTGTGTGTGGTTGTATATATATATATATTTATTTTATTTATTTTTTTTATATATTTATATAATCTATATAATTTTAAATTATATAATATTTAAATTATATATTTATTTTTAAATTTTATAATTATATAATTTAAATATATAAAATATAAATTGATATCATGTAATAAAATTTTATATCTTTAATATTCATTTATTAAAATTTTTTAATTATAATAAAAAATTTTTAACATTATATAATAAATTATATATTATTATTATGTTATATTTTATACAAATTATAATTATAATTTATATATATATTTATATATATATATATTATATATATATATATATATATATTCTTTATATATATATATATTATATATTATATAATATATGATATAATATATTATAAATATATATATATATATATGTATATTATTAATAAAATATAACATATAATTGTTTATATTATATATTATATTATTTATATATATATTTTATATAATTTTAAATTATATAATATAAATTATATAATTGTATAATAATAATAATATATAATATCAAAATTATTATAATTAAAAATTATATAATATAATAAAATTTTATATTTTATTAATATTTATTAATTATAATAACATGATAACAAAATTAAATAATAAATTATATAATCTTATTATTATATAACAATCAAAATTATATATATATATAATTATAATAATAAAATTATATAATAAAATTATATAATAAAACTACTAATAAAATCTTTGTTGCTAAATAGTGCAATTCTAACGAAATATAAAATTCATAGGAAGTATGTGTTAAAAAATCCACGCTACTGATTCTTTCAATAAACCAGTAAGTAAACTAGTTTTTCTTCTTTTTGTTTTGTTACTTGAAATACAAATAATAGTACAAATATGTGCTACTGTATTTCCATCTAATTTTATTTCAAATTATTAGCTAACCTAAACGAAGAAGCAAATTGGGTCCGAAACTCATGATGGGTCCATTTTCCTGCAATACGGGTAAACGACCGAAAATGGCGGCCAAATTTTAGTTGTCATCACTCTATATATCAAGGGTACTAGGGTCCAGTGCGGATTCCGAGCAGACCGAAGTGCTCAAGGCCTGGTCTTCACGCTCAGACAGCTAAGTGAGGGGGCCCTTGAGTGTGGGAGTGAGATCCGCCTTTGTTTCATGGGGTTGGAGGGGCATTTGGGACTGTTTTTGGAGGGAAGGGGAACGACTAAGTAAGTAAGTTTGGTGGGGAAGAACATTCCAGCACCTCTGGCTCATGCTATGCAGAGCTTCTGCAGGTCTTGCGGGAATTGTGTGAGGACAGCGGGCCATGGGTCAGAGGAGTTCAGGACCACCACTGGTGTAAGACAGGGTGATGTCCTGTCACCTTGTCTTTTCATGCTCCTCATGGACGATGTTATCAAGTCATGTAAGGAGAGAACAAGAAAGTGTTCAGTGGGGTGCTGGAAGATGGGACAGGTCTGTATTTCAGAGCTGGCATTTGCTGATGATGTTGTCCTGATTGCTAAATCGGAGGCACATCTCCAATCCAACCTACAAGTCTGGAAAGTAGAGCTGGAGAAGAGAGGGATGGTCATAAGTAGCTCTAAAACAAAATCCATGGTGGTGTCACGAGAAGAAGGAAGACATCAGATTAAGCTGGGAGAGCGGGTCCTGGAGCTTTGGATATCTCGGAGCTGTTTTGGACCGAAGGGGAGGCATCGGGGTGGGGGGGGGAGGGGGGGGGGGGGGGGGGGTTGGTGTGATGACTTTGCCCAATCTTTCTTCATTTTTTTTTGATTAATTACGAGACCGCCATTTTTATCATCTTCAATGCATGATCGCAAAGTTCCCGGGATGGGGAATTGTCACTTGCGGCTATTCTCCTAGCGTTCGGTGAATTTCTCCTCGAGTTTAATGCTATTTTTAGATACGACGTCATTGGTTGACCCCTGACCTCGGTAGATAGAACCAGTTTTATGCCACTTTCGGAAACCCCCCCCCCCCCCCCCCCCCCCCCCACGTGACTTTTAACGTTATTGATTGGAGCGTCTATATGAGGCTAATGGTTCAACATGATGTACGGATCACGCTACGGATCACGTGTCCAAGCGGAAATGACCCTGCTAAAAGTGCGGCAAATCAAGCCATTTTTTCACTTGCCCAGGAAACCTTGACACAGCTAGACATCTAGATATCGGCGAATTCACGCATTAAAAGCGATGAAGCCACGTGTCTAAATTGTGGTTTAGGTCCATCTCTGAGTAGTCTATGGTAGAGCCTTGCACGACAGTCCAATCTCAGAGCAGAATATGGAGTCGAGCACAGAGAAGGCAAATCCGAACCATTCAAGACCTACCTGGGGCAACGTCAGGAGACGGAGAACTAACCACGCTTTCACTATCATCCGGGGGCTGAAAAGCTAAGCTTCCTATAGAAAAGGAACTCACCTATATCAATGCCATATTTTGTCATCCATGATGAAAATAGCACTTGATGTGAGACACATAGTACATACAGCAGACATCTAATTCCCATCGACAAAACTATCATTTCACCATCTATTCATTTTAGTTGCAATAAACCAACTGGGTGTATATAATGTACCCCATGCTTTGTTCCTTCTATTAGCTGTTGAATATTGTCTGATGTTTATCTTCCTTTATAAGGGGGGGGGGGGCCTTTTAAAATATAATATAATTTAAAGTATATTCATAATAGATAACTGAGAGGGGGACGGCGGTAGCGGGAGGCCGAATATCTGCTTACAACCTTTTCCAGA
The DNA here is from genome assembly GCA_024509875.1 of Oreohelix idahoensis. Classification (NCBI taxonomy): domain Eukaryota; kingdom Metazoa; phylum Mollusca; class Gastropoda; order Stylommatophora; family Oreohelicidae; genus Oreohelix; species Oreohelix idahoensis. The sequence goes on along the minus strand of JAMPIV010013748.1, from coordinate 26,361 downwards.
CCTGTCTAGATTTGGAGTTTTTCCAGAGAATTTACCCTCTTTGTCTCCCTTCAGTGGTGGAAAACCAGCAGGAATTCCTTGAGCCAAATCTTCCACATTCAGATCTATTATTTCCTCTAAATAATTCTTATCCTGGAAACGCTACGTGACAGTTGCTACTCGAGGGGTGGCGCTAGGGAGACTTTTTCAGGCCATGGGTTGAGGATTCCTCAGCGGGAGAGAGGTTGGTGGGAAAACGAGGATGGCTGTGTGCCGCTCCACCTGTGTCCCAGTCTTCACATATGGATGCGAGTCACGGGCGGTGACTGCAGCCCACAGAGGCCAGATCCAAACCTCAGAAATGAGGTGTCTGAGGAAGGTGGTTGGAGTAACAAGAGGAGACATGGTCCACAACCAGACGATATGTCAAGGCCTGAAATGCCACCCCCTGCAGACCCAAGTGGAGCAGTCCCGATTAAGATGGTTTGGCCATGTCTGCAGGGTGGGAGAGGATCGGCTGCAGCGACAGGCATGGGAAACAGGGAGCCAGGGATCCAGACCCCCAGGACGACCCAGAGTCTACTGGGAGGACAACATTAGACAATCTTTGAAGGACCGAGGACTAGAATGGAACCAGGCCAGGAGGAAGACAGCTGATAGGCATTAGTCTTGGCGCTCTCTCTTCCAAACCAAACCTAAAAATTATATAATATAATAAATGTATTTTATATTTTATTTGAATATTTATTAATTATAATAACATGATAACAAAATTATATATATAAATTATATAATATTATTATTTTATATAACAATAAAATTATATATATATATAAATTATAATAATAAAATTATATAAATAAACTTATATAATAAAACTATAATAAAATCTTTGTTGCTAAATAGTGCAATTCTAACGGAATATAAAATTCATAGGAGTATGTGTATAAAAATCCACGCTACTGAATCTTTTCAATAAACCGGTAAGTAAAAACTAGTTTTCTTCTTTTTGTTTTGTTACTTCTAATTAGAGAGCATTTTCTCAACCTTTTTAATCCTTGAGGAACTTTGGAAATAATTTTCAGGTCTCAGGGAACCCCTGCATAAAAACTATTGTATCTACAGCTCCTGGTACCTTAGCGTGATAAGTAAGTTGTAAATTTTAATAATCAAATAAACATTGTTCTTTTTTGAGTAGAGAATGTTTTTTTTCTGTGAATCTGTTTTATTTTGGCCAACTTATTAGCTTACTCTTTTTTGTGTGGTTCCCCCTTCCCACCAAGGATATCAACTGTAATGAAAGTCAGAAGTGTAAGTAGAAGAATTTGAATTTCCTACTTGATTTTTTGTACCTTATCCAAGTAGGTCTAAAAGTCTTATAACAAATTTCTACTCTACAAGGTGCTAATGAAATATGGTATGTGCAAGAGAGAACACAGTTCTCTTACGCACTGCCATACAAGGTTGCTCGGTCACTGCCCATGACTGTGAGCACTAATATCATCCGGCATGCAAACTTAAAAAAAGTAAATTTTTTTACTCATGATCTCTTGCAGAATCCTTAGTGACGTCTCGAGGAACCCTAAGGTTCCATAGAACCCCGGTTGAGATACCCTGTTCTATGACATCATCCTATACTTACCCACAAATCTAAATCTCATACTCTCCCTTATCACTCATTCTCACATTCACTCTGTTTATTAGCTTCCTTACCTGGGGGTTGACAGAAGTCAATCTTCTGACAAAATTCTATAGGGAACCGGAATGCCCTAACTTTACTGATCACATAATTAATGTTGGCATCCACAAGCTGCTTACATTCAGCCTGGCCACTTTTTAGATAGGTGCACAGCTCATACAAGATGATCCTTGACTTATTCTAATAAAAGAAATAATTATTTGCAGAAGTTGAGATTTTTCCATCTCAGTATCACTACAGGAAATAAAGTTATGAGACTTAATGCTATTACATTCTACTAATCAACATGAAAATGAGTACTGAAAATTATTAATTAAACTGTTGCAAATTAGAGGAATTGTTAAACATTTAAAAGACAGAAATATATAAATTATTCTCCAGTATGGGCTGTCTTTTATGTTCCATGTCATCTCTGTAAGACTTCACACTGCTGCATTCAAAGAAGTCAACCATGAAAAATGGAAATGCTTAGTGCCTTTAAAGTTATCTGGTACCCTGAACATTATCAATTGTACTATTTCAAATTAGAGAAACTGTTAAATATTCAAAAGGCAGTAATGTATCAAGTATGTTATGTTTCATTTTGAATATATTAATTCATTACCTGTTTATAATATCACAGTAAATCATAACAAACTACTTCTACATACAGATTACAGTGTTCCTGTTTTCAACAATCACAGTAGCACTTTACATTGTAATATACAATTACATTAAACTATCCCAAAATCTCACATAGATATGTAATTATTATATTCTGTCAACACAATAATACAATAAATTATTACATGTAACCACATTAGAGTTAAATAAACTAATATTAGTGTCCTTCATCCCTTTGTGCATCTTCACATTTATGTTCATTAACTACCTGTTATCTCCATTCTTGCATCTCCTGAAGCATTGGTCATTATTTAGTCCTGTTCATTTTCATCTGCTGTCCAACCTAATTATCCTGTTTTTCTCCTTTTGTCTTCCTTCTTCCCCTCTTGCACAAACATATTCTTGTTCCAACCTGATCAAATGTTCCCCACATGAACATGTTTTCCCTTGTTTCATTACTTAGATTTGTTTCCTTAAAGGCAATCCATCCAAGATTTTGTTGTTGTTCATCTTATATATTCACGAGATTTAAAACGTTCTACCTCACCCACAGCGTTTTTTCAGTAATCTAGTTTTTTTTATTACATTTAAACACAGAATTCTTGTTCTTCTGTTCCTCTTGTTACACAGTTTAATTTAATCAAGCACATCTGACAAACAACACATTATACATGAGCCCAAAAGAGAATATCATATCTTATTTAAAGAAACTTATTTTTTGCATGTAAGATTTGGCAACACCATTGAATATTCTTCAGTCAATTTAGAATCATATTACATATGTTACAATACAATATCTGATACATTTATATGTTAACAGTTTTTTTTTTTTAAAAACGTCACCTGTCGAAACAAAATTGGCATCCATTGTGGTATCTGGGTTATAACTAAAAACTGCTTGGGGCAGAGAGAGTTAAAAACTGTGTCATTTAATGACTTAATTTTCTTTATTTTTTCTTGTTTAAAAAAAGGCTCTATAACTGCAAACAATGACTAAAAATGTAAAGAGAGTCTCACCTGCCAGAATGAAAAACCCAATGCTGTTTGAACATCATATAAAGCAAATTTACAAGCACTGCAGTACTCAAATGGAGGAGGTGTGGTCACTGTGTTGCTCTCTGACACAAACATCAAAGACTTTGCCGGAACTACACACACATAAAAATCACAGATTTTTAAGCTTGAACTATAGCATTTAAAATATAATATAACCGCCTATGATATTACAACATATACCAGCACCATAGCAACACAATTATGCACCGGGAGCAAACAGTATATGCTGCCGCTCCTCCACATACACATCACAAGTGTATAGCCTAGGGTGACTAGAAATTCTACTTTAATGGGATCATCCCATTTTTCCTGTCATGTTGTTGTACCAATGAATATTAAATAGGATAATGACAGTGGCCAATTAGTGGCCTTCATGAAGAACTCGGCACGTCATGTCTTCATATGTTTTCTTTATTAAGTTAATGATCTTCATGGGGCCTTCATAATGCCTCATCAATATCCAAAGTGATTCTGTCTACAGTGTCAAATGCCTTTTCATAGTCCAAAAATCCAATGTATAGTGGTGAATTCCATTCCAGATTTTGTTCATCTATTATTTTTAATGTGGCTATTTGGTCTGTACAGGATCTGTTTTGTTGAAAACCTGATTATTCGAACAAGCGGGTTTTTATATTATGTTACAAATTATGTAACTGTTAATGAGCTAAGAGGAATCAACAAAATCCTAAAATGTATGGAAAAGAGAGATGGAGAGGGAAGACCCAAAAAAAAAAAAAAAATATTCAGCAGAAAAACCTGGACAAACACCAAAAACCTATGCTCCAGTGAGGACTGAAAGACTAAGAAGCAGCGAAAAATGAAGGAAAAATATGGGAAACACATTTTACAATCAATTTTCCCACAAAATAACATTACAAAAAAGCAGCAAAAAAGAAGGAAAACTATGGGAGATGGACCTTACAATCAATTTTTTTCATAAAGTAACATTTCATGAACAAATCAGTTGAGCCCAACTTTTCACCACATTGACCAATATCCCTCTAAGATCTCAAATCATTAAAATTCAAATACATGAAGACTGACTGTGTAGCACTGAATCAGACTGTTTATTTCTCCTTACCTTTTACTTGGCTGGAGCACAGTCCTAGGTAAGTGCAGACTTGTTCTGGAGGTAAATTCAGCAGAAGCACTACAAGTTGTGGAGTGTACTGAGTGATGAAAGCATTGCATTCTGATCTCAGAGACGATGGTATGAGGTTACACACTTGCTCTAAGGCTGCCTCAATTTCTTTCTAGAATCAGGACATAATAATACAGTTGATATTGTGATTTTGAGTCCACATTTTCTTGGCATTAATTTGTTGAAGGTCTATGTTCCTCAGGGAGCTGATAGGTAATGATGATGATAAATTCACGTAGCTCTTCATGATTTTAAAAAAGTTTTCTCTATCAATATCATCACTCCTTTTCATACAAAGGAACATAGTGCTACTATAGCTATATGCCACTGAGTTCTTTTCTGGGTCCTCTTCTTAGCTATGTCTATGAGATTCTGATTGCTTTGTTCAGTTCTATTATTGTCTTCTTTTTTGTTCACTCTCATGTATCCAGTTCTGTTTCTCTCATAAAGTGGGCAGTCTGTCTCAGGCTTCTCTCATCACAATAAAGTTTCACCCTCAAATAGGTTGATGAAGGCCCTGCTGTTAATATGCTCCTCATGTAGAACCAAAAGCCTTGGAGGTAATCTTTCTTCTTCTTTGATCCTCAGCCGCTAACCCTCAAAGCAGTCAGTGGCCATCACACCTGGTGGCGTCTTGTAGGGCAGCAACAAACTGCTTCCACTTTGCTTGGTCAGTGGCCATCCTTTGTGCAGTGCCCCAGCTCTGGGTTCATTCTTTGCATCTCAACCTCCGCAGTTCTCCACCAAGTTTCCACTTTGTTTTGTTGTTGGAGGACATGTTCTACCCATTTTTCTGTCTTCCCAACATGACAACAAACCAGATTTTTAAGGTTTTCAGATGTCACCAAAAATAGCCCAAAGTCACCCAAAATGTTTTCCATAATAACCCAAAGTTGCCCAAATGTGTTTGAAAATTGCCTTAAGTCTGAAATTGCCTGAATTGTGATCAAAAAGTAGCCCAATGGTACTTTTGATTTTCAGAATATTTAGGTTTTTGGGTGTTCAGATAAAAGGATATAGACTTGTATATACCATTACACTGCACTCGATGAATCATCAAGGCTAAGGGATTGCTGGAATTTGGCATCAAATGTAAGATTAGCAGGGATGGACATAAGAGAGGATGCATCTGGCATGTATACAACCAACGCACAACAGGAACAATTAGCATTCATACCCTTCAACATTTGTTGAGGGAGACTGAGCACCTATGGGTTTGCCCAGAGTGCAGTGACATTGATTCTGATCAACATCAACAACAGTATACCATTTTGTTTTTTCACTTTTAATGGAGAATACAATTTACTGCTGTATTTCAATTAACATATTGCTTTTATAGTTCATGAGTAATCTGGAAGCAGAGGAAAAATGTGTGAAAGCAGCTACACATCAAATGAAATGAATCAGTGGATTATTTGTTATGTTTATTTAAAAATTTTTCTAAAAATAAAATTTTGCCTCGTTTTAGCGAGGCACATCCTGTTCAACCTAGTCGGTTATATTAGGGCGCATGTCCAAATATTAAAAAACCTTCAGGTCTGGTGACGTTCCTTTTTTTTTTTTTTTTTAAATGTAAAATGTTTGTCATGAATCTTCATGTCAAGCATTGAAAAAACTTTAAAAAAAAAAAAAGTTTCATAAAATAAGGGGGAAAAAAAATCAGATCTACAAAATTACATACGTCTGACAAAGTTGAGTAATTAAATTTTAAGTTACCTCAGTTGCATTTTCACTCAGTACAGTATCCAGGTACGTCACAATGTACTCACACAGAGCACACTGTGGCCCAGCATCAACTTTTTTAATACCTGTCTGAAGTTTTGCTGCAATAGAGGTTTTACTGAATGAGATCTAGAACAGTCATCATATTTCTCCTGTCCTGTGCCATCCACTCAAGATTGTCTTCTTTATCACTTTCATTTCTATGGACTTTTTTTTGGGTCTCCCTCTACATCTATTATCATAGGAAGTCTACAACAAGGACTACCTTGTAATACTATCAACAGGTTTCCTCCATGTGTGTATTATCCATCGTGTCTTCTTCTCATTTCCTGCCCTGCTGGCACCTGTCAGTAACAATGTTAATATTGTTTTCTCCTGTAATGAGCCCCATTAACAAAATGGCACAAAATATCTTAAGAATACACAATAATAAAGGTCTGTTTAGCTATGCTGAGTCCTCTTTCTTGACAACATAAAATACTGATGGTTTCTTGACCTGAGTCAGTGCTACATACTACCTCTGCAGAAAAATAATTAGGCCTAATAGATTTCTTAGGCCCAATGGCAAAAAAAGCTTCTTAAATGTCAAGAAGTTTATTTTATCTTCTTTTTGTTCAGACAATTTTTCTCACTATCTGTAATACATTGACACAAGCTCCATTTTCACTTACAAGCTGTTTGTTCAAAATGCCTACATTAAGGTCAAATAATCACATGATTGACATTAAAGATAATGTCAGATACATCTTTATCACAATTAACTTGATCTACTAATTTAATAGCTTTTCCTTGATTTTCCTCCTGGGACCTTCTTGATATTGGCTGGTTTTGTTCTACAAACATTTGCAAAAAGTGTCTGTGTTCACATTTCTTAAAAGTCTTGCCATAAGCTGAATAGCATAAATCTTTGGATTAATGTTCAGGATTCTCACACCTATAGCAGGTTAGCTTCTCTTGATAAACTGGCTTTGGAGTTTACTTGCTCCCTGGTCAAGGTTGCTGCTTGTCTTCAGTGACCACTAAGCCTTGATACAAAGTGCACTTATTCTCTAGTCATAGTTGCTGCAGCTTTGTCTGCTTTCTCATGTGCTCTTGCAAGCTGAACTAACTTGTCAAGTATATCTGTTGGCTCTCTGAGCAGGCAGGTTTTAAGAGCATTTGAGCTGCATTGCTCAATAAAGTGATTCTTAATTTCATTGGAGTCAGTGAAATCATGAAATCACACAGCTTGGCTACTTTCTTCTTTCTTGTGGTCAAGGTATGGGCAAAATCTGAACCTTAATTTTTTCCAAAACATGTCCTTGCAAAGGGCAAATTAATTTTCCAGAGTAGTAAGCAATGTTTCCTCTAATTTGTAATGGCCCATGTGCATTCAAATTTCAAGCTGTGGGGATTTTTTTCTGTTGTGACAAAACTTTTTACTCACTAAATTGAGTGTATATATTTTTGAATGGATGTCTGTGTTTGTTTTATTATTATCATTTTTGTTTGAATTTAATTTTTTTGTACACAGTTCAATATCTTATTTGTGCTGATTTCATAACCTGTGTGCGTGCACAACTGGCGCACGGCTGAGAGGAAACATTGGTTGTAAGTGATTCTCTGAACATGCTCCCAGTGTTGGAAAGGATATCAAAGATATCTTGCAAAGTTTTTTCTGCATGGGTGAAAAAGTGGTGAAATAAACAACTCCCAATGAATATTATGCAGCAAAAATGAATGCTGTAAAAAACTTGATATAGCTTTATAAGCTTCTCCACAGTGTAAATATGTGAAAACTTTATTTGACATAACTAACTTTAATGACAATGAACAACACACTTGGGCAAAGCAGAAACACAACTCTTAATGCCTTCATGGGTCTTTTAGATGCTCCAACATTTTAAAAAGCTCAATATCGGATAACACTGTAACCTACCACACACTTTGTATAAAAGCAATTAAGGACAGTTGGGCACAGGCCTGGCTATCCCATCCTGTAGTAATTTTAAGCCATAAAAACATTAGTATATAAAGATTTAGGTGGTATAAGATCATTAATGTGGAACTGATGACAAAACGGCACAAGTGAAGTGGAACAAGAAATGAGAAGATGCTGGTAATGGATAGGACACACATTGAGGAAACCTGCTGGTAGCAGTACAAGGAAGCCCTTGCTCTGGAAGTCCCAGGATAAGAGAGTTAGAGGGAGACCAAAGAACACATGGAGAAGAGAACTGGAGCATACATGCCACACCTCAGAGATGAAAAACCTGTACAAAAAAAATCCAAAACCCTGTACAAAGACCCGCAAAACCTGTACAAAGACTGGGAAAAAAACGTATCAAAAGAGTTAATTTGTGTAAAAATATTTTCAATTACAGTGGGCTGCATTATAAATGAGGCACGGGGACTTTGCCTTTTAAAGCAGGTCTTCACTTATTTTAAAACCCAAACAATAAATGTCTTGAGTTTATTTTACACTGTAAAAATAATGTGATGGTGTCATCATTTAGTCTATTTCTGTGCTTAATTATCACTAACAGACTGGGAAATCCTGTGTTTAATAGGACCTTATAAAAGAACTCTGAGACACAGTAATAAGGGGAATGGGTTAGAAAATCTGTACAGAAATTATGTACAGGGTGTGTACACATCTGAAATGAAAAAGGCATGGAAAGACCTTGAGCTGATGGCGTGGGACAGGAAGACTTGGCAGACGTTTTTGAAGGCCTATGCTCTTTGGGGAGCTGAAGGTTGATGGTGATGAATATATGACACACAAACTACACATACCTGACCTTAACCCTATGTATATCATCAAGGATGTAACTCAACATACTTTGAAGCCCGATTTTTTTCTTAAAGGTGATGGAAGTCGAGTGGGGTCATATTCATTGACTCCGCTTGTCCACCATCTTGGTCTACCCTGTTCAACCTAACTGTCGATTATAATTAGGGTATTTCAAGTCTCCCAGGTTAAAGGAAATATATAACGAACAGTACAGTCAGCTGGAAAAAGGAAGTAAACCCGAGCCAACAAAAGGAAATTTCTGGACGATCTTGCAAGACAGGCAGAAGAGGCAGCACTGAGAAATGAACAAAGCATGGTATATAAAATAACTAATACTATCAGCGGAAAACGGGGTGTAAACAATATTATGATAGTAAGAGAAAAGCAAAGAAATCTCATCACCACAGCACAGGGGCAGGAAACAAGATGGGCAGAGCACTTCAGAGAAACATTGAATGAGGAACCATCAGAGATGCAACTGAATGTTCCTATGGCTGAAAATGATCTAGACGTTAATACAGACATTCCACGAAGAGAGAAATCGTCACAGCTATCAAAGGGTTAAAGAATGGAAAAGCTCCTGGTCACGAAAATTTAAATGCCGAGTTATTCAAGGCAGATCCTGAACAAGCAGCAGAACTTTTAGAACAACTATTTGCACATGTCTGGAAAACAGAGACAACACCAACAAAGTGGTGAAAAGGAATAATTGTCAAATTGCCCAAGAAGGGTGACCTTGCAGACTGCATCAACTGGAGAGGAATTGCTCTCCTCTCAGTTCCAAGTAAAATACTAGACAGGATAATTGTCCAGAGAATTTTAAACGCAGCAGACCATAAACTGAGGAAAGAACAAGCAGGATTCAGAAAGAACACAAGATGTGCAGATCAAATATTTACCTCCAGGAAGATTATAGAGCAATGTTTGGAATGATAGAGACAGCTATACATTAACTTTGTTGATTTTGAAAAGGCTTTTGACAGCATTCACAGGGTCAGCCTATGGAAAATACTGAGGGCTTATGTAATTCCCAGCTGCATTGTTTCCATCATAAAAAGCTTCTATGCTAACTTTACATGCAGTGTTGGGTTGAGCAATCTAACTTTTGAGGTGAAGACAGGAGTACGACAGGGATGCCCCTTATCAACAATCTTATTTTTGACAGTCATAGACTAGGTAATGCACCAGACAACAGAAGGCATTCCAAGAGGAATTAGATGGACATTTTCTACACTGGAAGATCTGGAATATGCAGATGACATTGCACTACTCGGAAATTCACATCAACACATCCAAGAAAAAATAGATAGACTGAATAAGCATAGCCAGCAGGTAGGTCTGAACATCAGTCTAAAGAAGACAGAGGTCATGAAGCTCAATGTGGGAGGTCCTGAGCCCATAACAATAAGGAACCAGAAGCTGGAACAGATGGACACATTTACATACCTAAGATGCATAGTAACACCAGAACAAGCAAAGACATCAAGCAAAGACATCAAGAACAGAATGAATAAAGCGAGAACAGCCTTTGCTAGTCTCAAAAACATCTGGAAGTCTTCCCAGTACAGCACAAACACCAAATTAAGATTATATGAGAGAGATGCTGCAGTTGGGTTGGCCACGTTCTCAGAAGAGACCCCGATGCCATCACAAGAACAGCTATGCTTTGGACCCCTGAAGGAAAGCGAAAGAGAGGCCGACCAAAAACAACTTGGCGGAGAACTGTGGAGGCTGAGATGCAAAGAATGAACCAGAGCTGGGGCACTGTACGAAGGATGGCCGTCGACTGAACAAAGTGGAAGCAGTTTGTTGCCACCCTATAAGACGCCACCAGGCATGATAGCCACTGACTGCTTTGGCAGTCGGTGGTTAAGGATCAAAGAAGACTGACTTTTGCAATTGATGGTGTCAGTTTTTTATTAGAATTTGTTTTTAAGTCGTGTTTGTTGTTACATCATTGTTTTTTTCCTTACATTACGAGTAATCAGTAGTTTTTTTTTTCTTTCAAATGTGTGGTTCCTAATACTTTAAGTGGTGTTAGTTTTTGTTTATAAATTATTATAGGTTTGATTTGTCTTTCTTAAGCAGTTTTACTATTGTTTTTATTATTACTAATAATGTCACTGTTATTATGCTTATGTGGAGAGGATCTTTGGTATCCTCAACCAGTGTACATGGGAGGGGATAGGAGGATTTCAGGCACCTCAGATCCTGTGTTTCAGAGTTGGGAACATCCAGATGTTGGGATTTAGAGGCACCTAGCTCCCAATGTATGACCAGGGAGACAGCTGGTTGGACTGACCTTGACCCTTGTGTCAGTCCCAGAGCCCCGCAAGGTGCTTGCAATGTCGACCCTTTTGACACTTATTGACTGTCATTCGCTTTAATCTTCCATATTTCCACGATTCCTGGTAAATTTTTTTTTCTAATTGATTTGTGATATCAATTCTCTTCTTCGTCGCTGTGACCTTTTCTCTCACTTTCTTTACCCATCCATGGGATTCCCACCCATTCAAGCCCGATACATTACAAGCATTCTTTTATAACTAAAAATAAGGAAGCACTCACCACTGGTACTATTAGTGCATAGACCCAGCTTATCACAGATTTGTGCTGGTGTGTAATTTTCAGTGATCAGGTTGATGACATATGGTGTGTACAGGGCAACAAACTTTTCACACTGGTCTTTGTATGTGGACAGATAGTTGCAAACTTGGTCAAGGCCAGCTTCAATCTCAGCCTTTAAACAAACAAGAGAATTTTTTTTTTTTTTAATTTGATGAGAAAAAGCCCATTCAACCTCTGATGGGTTATAATTAGGATATATATATATTGTTTTCAATTCCAAATAATATGAATAACTGCCGATACGTGAAAGTGGTATGACATCTGTCAAATCGTTGTAAATAAGAGAAATAAATCCAAGTGAAATAATATGTTATTATAACTATTTAAAGCATGCACAAAAATATGTGTAGCTGAATTTACATGAAAATTATATATTCTTTCTTCTTCTTCTTCTTCATTCATCTTGAAAAGGACGTTGGTTGCGTTGTGTCCATTTACAGCGAAGCTGTGATATTTGCGCCTTTCGGCCGACACATCCAACTTCAGCACGGCATTTTTGGGACCGGGTTAGCCTTCCCTCTTCGATCCCTACTCACTCAGCCAGACTGCAGTGATGCAGCCTGTTTCCAACTGTCAATTGATTGGTTGAATTCTAAGGTATTCTTGTGTGCAATTTGAACAATTAACTCATTAAATTAAAAAAGTTATTGAATGTCAAAATTATGGCTATGTGTGTGCCTTCAGTAGCTATGCGTTTCTTTTTTTGAACAGTATATTTTCATTTAATATTCTGTCACTCCAGTTGTCGCAGATCCAAATTGGCCCCAGTCCATCCCCAGAAATTAGTTAAATGAGGTGAACGCCTAATATGGTGCTTCTCCTAGAAGTGTTATTACCAACAGTTAATACCGTGAGAGTTCTTGAGGTTCACTCTTTAACGGAAAAATACTTCCAGTATTGGGAAACATCTGGTTGCTAAAAATTAATGTTCATATGATGATGATCGTTCTTCTATTGGCCAACTTGTGGCTGGTAAAATATATATATATATATATCTCTGGGTTTTGTAAGTCCAGTTATTAAAAAACCAAATTTATTGTCCTCCAATATTCTCTGGCGTGTGCCCATTCACAAATGAAATTTGTGATGCACAGCCAAGAAAAGGAGAAAATAAAAAATCCAAAAAAGGAACAAGAAAAAAAAAGACCGCTGGCCGCTCTTGTGATCAGGTCTGTGAAGAATACAAGAAACATTTATATAAAAATATGCTAATCCTATATCTATACACACAGACAGGGACAAGACAATCTCTTCTCCCCTCTGTCAGTCCTTATTAAATTTAAAAGGCACACAGTGTTTCCTTACTCCTATCAGTTAGCAAATTCCGCTGGCGGCTGAGTTCAGACGGGTCTGAGTTATGTTAGCTCGCCCACCCCTGCTTGCCGGCATCAGCGTACAATGAAAATTATTATTTAATCTCTCCATACGCGCTACCTAAACAATGATCGCCTGTCATTAAATAGTTATTAATTGTCGACATCTGTTGGCTTTGCCGTATATGATTAAAATAATAGACACTATAACAAATATGCACAAATGAAATATAACGTTGTATTCTATCCTACACTATCAGTTTACTGTCTATACGGGTGGCGTGATTTAACATTTTAACAGAATATCTGGTAGGAAATCGCTATGCGTTACTTTATTTCACTCGTTTTACTAGCGAGAAAATCTAAGTGAAGGCTAAATGTTAAAAGCTATCACTTCTTAAAAACATTAGCACTATTATCCTTTACCAGAAAATTCAGAAATGAAATCTCCACGAGAACTAGTAACACATCCACACAAGGAAATAGTTTAAGGCTGCTTGCTGGATACTTACGAATTCTGACTGACACTGACAATATGGTTAAGAAAACAACAGTATATATATCATTAGGATTCTCTGATCTCTGAATGCATTAATTTCGCGTTCTGGTGTTACCCAGAATTCAGAAGCTAAGCGTATCAAGATAAAAGGCTTTACGGTTGGTCTTCGTCGAGGTGTTCGACCGTCATCAAAAAACTTACTGTTCCCTAATGGGTTTCTCTGTAAGAATATCTGCTTCTGAAGATCAAAGAGCCCGGGGGTTTCTAACTTCCCCTGAGTACAAAACTTCAAAGGGTCTGTGTTTTTGTCTCTCTCAAGCTGCTTGCCTGTCTGAGAAGTATTGTGATTGACAGATGAGCTTCGCGTGAGTGGACGAGGTAAACACAGCCTGATTTGCTTCCCTGTTATGACTGTCAGTTTGTAAACATTGCGTTAGCTAGTGTTAAACCAAAGAGGCGGAACAAGAGAGTAAACTGCAGAAATAGACAGTGGGTATTGATACATGGTTTAGCTAGCAAATCAGAGGGCAGCTATAAGGTTGCAATAGGCTGTCAGATTACTGTAGACTCTTTTTCCATTACACGTCACAGTGATACAGTGGATTCCTTCTCACTGCAACATCCCTAGAAATGAAGAGGCTGACAGATTGGCAAAGGAAGGGGGAAAGCTTCCTCAACTTGACACAAATTTAACTTATGAGGAGGCCAAGAGTTTTATCAAGTGCAGGTACAGGCACAAGTGGGAAGAAGAGCATCCAGGCCACACAAAATATGATCCGTATTACCAGCTCAGCAGAAGTGAACAAGTGGTAATCTTCAGACTTCGCACAGGTCATAATAGATTGAGATACCATCTATTCAACAAATTAAAGATAGGAACTACCGATGGCACTGATAAAATGACTGCCGAACATCTGCTTCAAAGGTGCCCAACATATGAGGAACAGAGAAAATGAATATGGCCATAACCAGTACCATATCTTGAGAAAATCTATGGAGATATCAACAGCCTCAGGCTGACCACTGCTTTCTTTGAACTTATTCAAGTTGACATCTGAGGGTGAACGAAGAAGAAGAAGATATTAACAGGAAAGATTGAGGGGAAAATTAATAAAGGGTGACAAAGAGAGAAGATACTTGTCAGTTTGATAACAAGGTATGGAAAAAGTCAACAACAGAATTGATAAACAGTAATAAAGACAGAAGGTTGTGAAGAGACGAGGTCACTTATGCCACCACGCATGCTACTTTAAAAGGAAGAAAACATTTTAATAAATTGTTCACATCCATTTACATACTTTTAAATTCATGCCTTGGTCAATGTCAGCTAAAGCTATGAACTAATATCTGACATTTTATTAAACACAAAAAAACAAAACTGCAGAATTACTTCTGTTGCATTCTCTGGAAGAATCAACTCAAGCACTTGAAACACATAGGTGCACAGTGTACACAGCTCTCCAGCCTTCACAGGAGGTGCTGCATTCATATGAATAATCTGTGAGTGACTCACTGCAGGAAAAATTTATTTTTGAAAACTTGTATTCTTTTTTAATGTTGTAATTCAAAGCAATTAAATAAGATTATCAGATCTACATATCATATTATAGTATAAACCATTTCTGTCAGAAAGGTCAACGATTCAATAAAAATAACATTTCATTTGTGTGGGCCCTGAAGCCTCATAAGAGGGAGTGAAAAACAAGACCACTACACCCTACCAAGTATGTCATGCAGGGACAGCAAGGAAGACTATGCATTACACTAGCAACCTGCTGATGTAAAACATACTGATACATGTACCATTACTTAAAGAGCACATAAAGTGTTTAGAGGATCAACTACAGTGGTAGCCCACATGTACAGGAACAACTACAGTGGTAGCCCACATGTACAGGAACAACTACAGTGGTAGCCCACATGTACAGGAACAACTACAGTGGTAGCCCACATGTACAAAAACAACTACAGTGGTAGCCCACATGTACAGGAACATCTACAGTGGTAGCCCACATGTACAAAAACAACTACAGTGGTAGCCCACATGTACAAAAACAACTACAGTGGTAGCCCACATGTACAGGAACATCTACAGTGGTAGCCCACTGTTACGGTGTTTTTATTGATGTCGTCTGCTATAGTTGGCCCGACAGTGAGCGCATGTGTCTTGATGAATATATATTAAGACTGATTAACGATCCTTCCATAATTCGGGCGCATGTGTCTTGACGAATATATATTAAGACTGATTAACGATCCTTCCATAATTCAGGTTATCTACTAACCTTATAATTCCATCCTTTATAATATCAATCTGGACTGACCCTGTGTCCTTATATAAAATTCTATATTTGCGGCAATTATGAAGCCTAACATTGGAAGGATGTGAGACACGTCTTCACGGCTTGACGATCAACGTAAAAGGGGTCCAGTATCTAAGTCACGAAGAGTGACCTTACCAACGCTAACACGTCACAAGATGACCGTGTAATTTGCGTTCAATAATCCGTGAAGTATCAACATCAATCTATATGAATTCTATTAACCTAAAATTGCGCACTGCCAACTATAGCAGACGACATCAATAAAAACACCGTAACACCCACATGTACAAAAACAACTACAGTGGTAGCCCACATGTACAGGAACATCTACAGTGGTAGCCCACATGTACAGGAACAACTACAGTGGTAGCCCACATGTACAGGAACATCTACAGTGGTAGCCCACATGTACAGGAACATCTACAGTGGTAGCCCACATGTACAGGAACATCTACAGTGGTAGCCCACATGTACAGGAACAACTACAGTGGTAGCCCACATGTACAGGAACATCTACAGTGGTAGCCCACATGTACAGGAACAACTACAGTGGTAGCCCACATGTACAGGAACAACTACAGTGGTAGCCCACATGTACAAAAACAACTACAGTGGTAGCCCACATGTACAGGAACATCTACAGTGGTAGCCCCCATACAAAGGAACAACTACAATGATAACCCCATGCTGAGAAACAAATACAGTAATAACCCCATGCTGAGAAACAACTACAATGATAACCCCATGCTGAGAAACAAATACAGTAATAACCCCATGCTGAGAAACAACTATAACGATAACCCCAAGCCGAGAAACAACTACAATGATAACCCCATGCTGAGAAACAAATACAGTAATAACCCCATGCTGAGAAACAACTACAATGATAACCTCATGCTGAGAAACAACTACAATGATAACCCCATGCTGAGAAACAAATACAGTAATAACCCCATGCTGAGAAACAACTACAATGATAACCCCATGCTGAGAAACAACTACAATGATAACCCTATGCTGAGAAACAAATACAGTAATAACCCCATGCTGAGAAACAACTATAATGATAACCCCAAGCCGAGAAACAACTACAATGATAACCCCATGCTGAGAAACAAATACAGTAATAACCCCATTCTGAGAAACAACTACAATGATAACCCCATGCTGAGAAACAAATACAGTAATTACCCCATGCTGAGAAACAACTATAACGATAACCCCAAGCCGAGAAACAACTACAATGATAACCCCATGCTGAGAAACAAATACAGTAATAACCCCATGCTGAGAAACAACTATAATGATAACCCCATGCCGAGAAAGAAACAATTACAATGATAACCCCATTCCGAGAAACAACTACAATAATAACCCCATGCTGAGAAACATCTACAGTTATAACCCCATGCTGGGAAACAACTACAGTTATAACCCCATGCTGAGAAACATCTACAGTGATAACCCCATGCTAAGAAACAACTACAGTTATAACCCCATGCTAAGAAACAACTACAGTGATAACCCCATGCTAAGAAACAACTACAATGATAACCCCATGCTAAGAAACAACTACAGTTATAACCCCATGCTAAGAAACAACTACAATGATAACCCCATGCTAAGAAACAACTACAGTTATAACCCCATGCTAAGAAACAACTACAGTTATAACCCCATGCTAAGAAACAACTACAGTTATAACCCCATGCTGAGAAACATCTACAGTAATAACCCTGTGCTGAGAAACAGATACAGTGATTACCCCATGCTGAGAAACAGATACAATGATAACCCCATGCTGAGAAACAGATACAATGATAACGTCATGCTGAGAAACAACTACAATGGTAGTCCCTATGCTCAGAAACAGCTACATTGAGTGGCCTTATGTTCAGAAACAACAGATGCGGTGACTCATACACAGGAACAAACACTACATTGGCAGCCCCATCCTCAGAAACAACTACAATCAAAGCCTCATTCAGAAACAATGGATGTGGTGTCAACACTACAGTATGGCCCCATGTTCAAGAAAAACTGAAGTGGTGGTGCCATTCCCAGAAACAACTGAAGCAGTAGTAAAGTTTTATCATGATAAAGGAAAAAATTGATCTATGTTATGACCCTGATGTTTTCATGAGGGACTAGACACATGAAAGCAGCATAGAAGAAAATTAGGACTAATCCATTTGCATAAACAAAGCTGGATAGGATAAACATAAAAAAATGATTTTCAATTCCCTCTTCTGATATGCTAAATTGTGTAGGACTTCCAGCCAAGACTAATTCTTGCAATAACTGTCAAAAATTCATATCCCATTCCATTTTTATTCTTATTCATCTGGATTAGTTCTCATTTGCTTTTCTGCACTGTTTTAGTTAAGTCTAATTCCTGACTAATACCACACAGTTTATCTTTATTTTTCTTTGTCCTTCATCCTAGTATGACTCCCCAACTACCTATTTTCATTAACAACACTTACATGAAAGTCACACAAAATGAATAAGATACTGGAGAGAGTGGGAGAACATTTAATGCAAAACAATGTTATAAGCAGATGTAGAAGGTAGTAGGTAAGTTTTACTAAGATAAAGGAATAACTACAGTGGTCGCCCAAAGCTAGCTATTGAATAAAGCATTCACAAAGTTACATACATAATTTAAAAGTATCAATGATGGAAAAATAAATATAAATGTGAAAAGGCAGAATAGAGTAATGATTAGTAATCAAGAAATGAGGAAAAATGTGTTTGCAGAGAACATGAACAGTTTAAAATATTTATGGAGAGAATTATAATGAAGAATATGATACTATAATTTAATGTGCTTTGTATTGCACTGTATTAATTCATCATCATCATTTTTATTGGCATTCCATACACAGCATGGATCCACTACTGCAGCTGGACCCCTTGCAGGATGTCTGCACAAAGTAATCACATATTCTTGCTGCAATAGTTTATGTGGTAATTAGTTTTACATGATGAGGCTGTCAGCTCAGCCACATGTACAACCTTGTATTAGTCACCTCGTATTAATCACCTCGTATGACATACGTGAGGGTGCAGTAGTCTTATTCTTTCTTTATCTCTTCAGAGACCCCCAGAACTATACAGACATTTTATTATGTTATACTGTACTATATTGTATTGTACTGTCCAACACCATACCATGCCATAACACAACACACTGCACTATGCTATGCTATAAAATATTACATTGCATTATAATATACTTACCACGTATTACATGCAACACCAAACATTGTGCCTTACCATACCATATCATGCACCATATTACATTACAATACTGCCAAATTATATATAACATTTGGCGTAATCTTATTATTATATCTGATTTCTTTCCTGTTGTGAAGATCTAAGATTATCAGGCACTTACCTTGACTCACTGTGACATTGCACAGTCCCAACTTCTGACAAATCTGCTCTGGTGGCACCTCTTGCGCAATTAGGTCAACGACATAGGGCAAGTAGAGAGCTACAAAATTTAAACACTCACTCCTGATGGTTGATGGTAAAACATCACAAACTTTGTCTAAGGCTGCTTCTATATCCCCCTGTTGGTAAAATAAGTGAGTCATGCCGTACAACATTTGTGCATTACCAACAATATAACAAAGTAACTAAACCACAAAATCAATTTATAATGACAGCCTAACATTGATTTTGCCACTTTAATCTGTAAGGAACCAGCATATTTTGGTGCAATTAGCTATTTTAAAAAAAAGGCAGTCGAATAATGATATTTAGAACAATCTTCAAAGTGATATAGAGCAGAGAAAATTACTATACAAACAGGCCTAGCATTAGATCCAATAACAAGAACTGTGATCACAGGAAAGACACAATATTAAGGATGTGTAACAATGCATACAGAAAATATATTCCTCCCAATTTGTATTACATGCAAAGATAGACAAAAAGAGAGGGGAAAAAAGAATAATAGCTATCAGGAACCAACATATAATGGTGCTGCCAGCAATTTAAAAAAAGGCACAGGAACATTGGTATTTAGAAATATCATTAAAATTTTACGGACAGAGAAATTTAATTTACACAAATGCCTGGAAGGAATGAAGCAAACAAAAGATCCACTAACAAGAACTGTGACCACAGAAAAGACATAATATAATACTAGGGATATGTGACAGAAAATATTTTTTCCAATTGTTATCATATCAAAAGATAGAATAAGGTAGAGGAGAACAACAGAATAATACAACAGGGAGATATTAGAAAAGAAAAGGGCATAGATACCTACATGAAAATATTACAGCTATGCAGGGCCATGATGGCTGATGGGAACTCTTTTACAAAAAGTGGTAATTTAAAAGATATAAATTTTAAATAACAGTTTCAAAAGGCAGATGCATTTGTAAGAAAGAGTAATATATTCACAGTTCCAATGAATATAACATTTGTTTAAGAGCAAAAAGAAAATCAGTGAATATCTCGGACGAAAATATAGTATCCTCATCATTATAATTATAATGTCAACACTACTTTTCCAAAGAATTAAACTGCATTAACAAATCTGGTATTAGCTACTACTTTTGCATAGAATTACAATTCATTGACTTGAAAATCCCTATTTTCAAATGTGATGCCACTTTCTCATGTCGGCAGTTGTTCATATTATTTGGAATTGAAAACAATATATATCCTAATTATAACCCATCAGAGGTTGAACGGGATTTTGTTTATTTTCATTAATTAAAAAAAAAAAATTGACTTGACTCGATATGTCCTATAACACTTGGTCATTGGTGCATCATAGATGATGAATGATGGTCTAGCAGTTGCCACTTTGGCCTATTGATTGTTAGTCTGTTAAGATCTGCGACAGATAGATGTGTCCATTCATTAAACTGCATTAACAAAACCAATGTCCAATTTTTTTGAATAGTGAAAAAGACTTTCTGTCCAAGAAACAAAACTAACAATTTCTTGTGAAAGTTCTTCCAGACATGATGCTCTTTTGCATTAAAATATTTCTCCTTTGAAGATAAAAACAATCTAACAAGAAATCTTGATGAGTAAGAATGATGGTGAAGTAAAATGCTTTTCTGCTGTTAAAAGTGCCGAATACGGTAAAAAGAAAGTGTTTTCAAAAATAAATATTTACACAGAAAATGTTTCTGTTGATAAAAGTGCATTAAAATACACTTACCTTACAGCACAAAAAAGCATTTTTAAATTAATAGGTGTTGGAGGTCAATAATGAAAAGAATTTCAGCAATTAATGAATGGGGAGGGGAACAGAAACATAAATTACCTCTGTGGAATTTTTTTCCAGGAGCTGATACACCTCTTCAAACACAAACAGACATAAAGGGCACAGTTCTCCTTTCTTGACTGAACGTTTCTGTATTTGACTCCTGGGTACTGAATAAAAATAAGACTTTGTGACTGTATATTCTAAAATTGATTATAAATTGATTATTATATTGATTATTCTAAAATTATCCTTTCTTGATTGAGTCTTTCTGTATTTGACTCCTGGATACTGAATTAAAAAAAAGCTTTGTGACTATATTCTAAAATTGATTATAGTCAATGTGGAAACAACTGACTTCGTCTACATGATGACAAGCTACAATATACTAAGTGAAGGTTGTAATATTTCTGGCAACAAAAAAAAAACATACTTTAATAATTCACACACCCATTACACATGTGGAGAACAGTGAAGACGTCATGAAGTGTATTACAGACAAGCTTCTTCTTCCCACTTAATGTTCGGAAAAGGTGGAGTAGGGTCTTGGTCACTTCACAGCTCTGGTTCGCTGACCCTGACATGCAACTGCAGTCCAGGACCACCATAGCTATGGGCGCTGCTAAAGCTGCATTCTCTATTGCTGCGTCTTTGGGTCCCTATTACTGACATTCACAAGAATACATTAAAATGAATATAGAAAGTCAGGTGGAGGGGAAAGTAGAAATAAGGTTCTTGTAAGATGCTTTAGATTTCATGAACCAATCTGTCTAATCTAGTGATGTCAGTCTTGTTTTCTTCTTCGCTGTTAGTTTCATCTGGTTGATGTTTGTTATAGTAGACTAATTTCCTATAAATATCAGGTATGCTGACAGGTAAACCAGACATTAGTTGCCTTCTACAACATGCCTGATGAAGAAGTCGTTTGATCCTTACTTTAACTCCTCAGAGACTCATGGGAACTACGCGGAACATTATTATATATGATTTAAGGAAAAAAAAAAAAAACTTGTTTCCATTCTTTTTTAGTGATTTCATCTTCTCACTTGCTTTATATTATAATAAGTATTTCTCATTTCAAGGAAAAAACTTTCCATAACCATGTACATGTGGTATTTTTCAATATTTATGTTTCAATCTATTGTGAAATTTTTTTTTTTTTTAAATTAATGAAAAAAAATATCCCATCCAACCTCTGATGGGTTATAATTAGGATATATATTGTTTTCAATTCCAAATAATATGAACAACTGCCGATATGAGAAATGGTATCACACCTGTCAAATCATTGTAAACAGGGAAAATCACAACTACCAATTATGCCTATATGTTTAAAAAAAAAAAAAATACAAAAATAAACAAAACAAAAAATGAACAAAATCTAGAAGAAACTCTGAACAAGAATAATATTAAAGTGGAGGGGTGTAAATGCCTGGTGGTTCCAGTTATATAACTTACTTTAACAGACATTTAATTGACTTTCATCTGTTAAAAGTCATATGCATTGTAAGAACAGCATCAGACCTTCACATTCCCAACCACTATATATTAACCTTTGTTCGTGTTAAATATTATTTGACTATATTATGCAGTTCCCTAGGTCTGTCTATTCTTAACACCTCTTCTATATTTATAGGTAAGTTTGATGCCTGCAAATAATCTAATATTGGTATTCTCATTTGTTCATACCTCTTACATTTTAACAAGAAATGTTCTATATTGTCTTGAATGAAATATTACTGCATAAAGCCTCTCTTACCTGGCTTACTTCCTGTACAAAGTCCGAGGGCTGTGCACACTATGTCAGGTTGCAGCTCTGCTTCTAACAGTTGGACAATAACAGGACCATACTCCTTGACCAGGGCATAACATTGTACACTCAAATTACCTTTCAAGATGGCACACACCTGATCTAGCAGCACCTCAATTTCAGCCTAAACAAACATACAAGATGAAACAATCAGTCCAGTGGAGATAAACATAGACAGAAGATACCATTAACCTTAGCTTCACAAGCCAGAAAATTCAAAATATGAATTAAAGATTGCCAAGAATTAATTTGTTCCTTAAATTATTCGTGCTCCTGAATGTTTAAAAATTCCTGCAAAACTTTAGGCTGAAAGTGTTGCTTGCCAATGATCTTTATTTTAAAAGCCCCTCCATGTGGTGTATCCTGGAAACAGGCAACCTTTGAGTTGCCTGGTCAATGCTTCAGGGACCAACTAACCACACTAAAGTGAGCCACCATTACAATTCCCTTTGTTGTGAAACTTGGTGAGAACCCAAAATTGCACATTAAGCTTGGGGGAATCACTTGAGCCCGAAGACTTAACTCTGGCTTTTACCTGGCTGGGATCTAACAAAGAATTTGTAACAGGCAATTGGAGATGTGAAGTGACTGTGCAGGACATGACAACCTTGGGAGAGCTTAGAATCATGGACAATGGTATAAGGAAGAAAGGATAAATTATCACACAAATCACAAGATATTGAAAAACACTACTTAATCTTCCCTTAACCGTTGACATAACCAAAGCATTGATAATGTAATATATTTGCTCCTGTTAATACTTGCTACAAGTTTAGCTTTCAAGAAAAATTACTTAAAAGATATTAACATTGGTAATTGATCAGACACTTACAGAGACTTCACCCACTACTGTAATTTTTCCTAAGTCTTACCTCTGTTGAGTTTTCCTCCAAGAAGGTGTCCAGGTATGAGACCATATACTCACACAATTCACACAGTACATCACTTTGTTTTTTCATTACTTTTGGTTGCACCTTCTGCAAAGGAACTGGTAGAAGATAGAAAAATTATTTCCATCGATGTAGAGGAAATGATTTGACATAAACATGAAAAATTTGAATTCATTTATGACATATGGGTTCCTTTAATTAAAATACACAATACATGACAATAGCTTCAGAAAAATTGTAGGTAAAATTATTTTTCATCCTCTAATATAAATAATATTACTGTATAATACAACCATTTATCTTGTAAATGAAAAACATTATAAAAGATGCAAACAATTACATATACAATATATCCTTATTATAACCCATATATTTACCCCTTATTATAACTTATAATCTAAGTAGACCATATAGCTCTATAAGTTACTTTTTGCTAATGATCAGTATGTATTTCACAGAAAGTGTACAGGTACAAAAATAGAAATCTTAACACCAGCTATTATAAGCTTATGTTTTTCGTTCAAATGCATTTATGGCCATTCTTTTATTCTTTCTTGACTTCTGTTTCAAATCTTCTGTTGTGTATATATAGTTCCAATATCATAATCAATGCTATCACCATATTTAATATACTATATTGCATAATGCTTCAAATACGGTTCTGAATCCACATTAAACAAACTGTTTGACAAAAAATTTGCATTAAACAGAACTAAATTGTTCTTGGCGCCAACACTTGCGGATCACTTTTACATGTTTATTTGGATGTAAAAAAACTTCTTCACTGATTTCTTCTTCCAGCTCATTCTATATTATATTACATTTTTGCTAATTTCAAAGAAAAGACTTACTATCAACATTTACATGTTGTATTGTTGTTTTCCTTTGCGTTACTTATGGAGCAAGCAGCCACCACTATGTCTGGTCTCATACAGGAAGCCTGTACAAAGCTTTCATATGCTTTTACAGCAGTGGTTTGTGTAGCAACTTTTTTTCTACATGATTAGGTTGCAAGCCCAATGCATAATCATATGCTAGTCACCTTGTACATAATCATATGCTAGTCACCTTGTACATAATCATATGCTAGTCACCTTGTACATAATCATATGCTAGTCACATTGTACAATAAGCCTGAGGGTGCAGAAGTCCTATTTTTTTTCTGTGTGTTTTCAGAGACCCCCGGGAAAAACATGGCCACAAGTTGTGTGTGTTATAATTTATATTGGTACAAGTTGTGTGTGTGTGTGAGAAGTTATTGTGATTTTATTTTTCACAGGCCCCCTTTATTCTTCTCCATGTATTATTTGAGTTTTTTCTTTTTCTCTAGGTAGCTATTTGCATTTTCATGAGGGATTACTGGGGAGTTTTATTTATATCCGCACCAGTCTTCTTTTCTTTGTGTAAATATAACTGCATTCAGTTTATTTCATTAGGAGTTGAGCGCGTAATATTATTAGGCTGGGTAAATTTTCCGACGTTAAGAAACACCCACCCGGTTTAGGGGAGGGATGGGGCTAAAGCACGACCCAGGTAACGTAGAACGTATCACAGTTGATTCTGCTCACACGGTCAGTGTAACCTTATCTAACATGATGCAATAGGAGTTGCGCAGGAGCAGGAATAAACATGCGTCACAAATAGCTTGCGTTATCATTGGCGGGGTTCAATAGTTTATTAAATGCCGAAATATTATTGGTCTACGAGCGAAGTCAAGCGATGACTCACTCATGGCGTGGGGGGTTGCATCAGCTTTTTGGTACGATAAATAATAGAGTAAATCAAGTAGCTGTCTCTCTGATGTAAAAAATTTCCTGCCGTGAAATCTACGCCTGTATTCATTACACATATTAGCGTCGTAAATATAGTTTGTTTTAAAGAATAAATCTTAGCCCGATTTAGTAAAGTTTTTCTTCGGGGGAGTTTAATTAAATTTCTTACACAGAAGTGCCATCAATTGCTTACTTATGCCAAACAATAGAATGTAGAGTAAGCAGTGTCTACGCTTTTCTTAGAACTAAGTAGCAGTATCTATGATTGTGTAAGGCTTTTTGAGATATTCACTGTGTAAGGTTAAGCGCTAAGATAACCTGGTGCTCTGCAATATGTAGTAGTCAGTTGTGAAAATCGCAATTTAATTCTGATAACACTGGACAACAAATTTTGACTTTTTGTGTGTATCTGATCCATTGTTCCCTTGGTAACTTTTTCGAGGATAGTAATGTTCTGAGAAATCGTTCCCATTCTCGTCACTGACAGCACCACAGTTAACAGGAAGAAATCCAGATGAGATGTAAAAAAGTGGCAATTTCAAAGATATGTTGCACCCTAGACTCTCCTAGCGCTGCAAGAGGGTTTCTACAAGCTCTGGTAATTGCAGCCTTATTTTTCCTAGAAATTTGTGGCCACCTTGCTGAAAGCATTCCAAGATAACTTTCATCACTGTGGAGGATATCATCAACAATGCGGATCTCGGAAGAGCTGAACGTATCTGTTGGACAGAAAACATAACACCCCCTTTGATTTAGCCTCACTCCCCCTGGAAAGTATAAATGAAGGGGCTTTTCCCCACCCCCCCCCCCCTAATTCGAATCTAGCCCTTTACAAAATTCTTCATATCCAAGTTTGATGTGGATATGAGGGAGCAAGATCTTGTGGGATTCTACAGTGGTTTCGTCAAGTACA